>CVRE01179239.1:0-12200 GCA_001179765.1 Crepidotus sp. BD-2015
ATGGCAGAGAGCAAGAGTGATGAGGGCGATACCGTGGGAACTGATCGCGTTTTGTTATACACAAAGAGCCCGTGACCGCGTAGCAGCCGAATTCCGGATCCGTCGACGCGCTCCCGACGCGCCGGCGCTCCCGACGCGCCGACGCGTCAAAGAAAACAAGGACTTGGTCAAGAAATAAATTACAGCTCAAGCATGCAAGAATTCCGATTTATTATATCACGCCGCCTTCCGCTTTTTCGGGCGGACGTCGACCGCGTCGCTCGCACTGGAATCGGGTTTTCGTTTGCCAGCGGAGGTCTTTGGCTTTGGGACATCGGCCTCCTCATCTGAGTCGCTCTCGCTCGCACTCTCTTCCTCCGACTCTTCCGCGCGTGCCCGGGCCGCAGCTTTCACATCCGGATAATGGGCGTCCATCCCCAAGCGCTCCATCTCCGCGCTCGACAGGCCGCCCTCGCCCCGTTCCCGCTCTTTCTTCGCGGCGATGTCCAGAAACCAGGTGCTCCCACCGTGGGCCGCAGGCGACGCGTATCTGAACATGATGAACGGATCCCCGGCGTCGTCAGATACGTCCAGCGCAATGAGGCAATTATCGTGGTCCTGATTATCCCCGTAGTTCTCCTTCCACTTGAGCGACACAAACTCCCACTGGTTGTCGACCAGGCTCTTCGACCGGTCCTTGCGCGCGCGCTTGATCCCAGAGAACGTGCACTCCTTGCCAAAGTGCACCATGGTTCCCGTGATGTTTTTTAGCGTGGGCCGCTTCCCCGCGGGGCAGGTGATGGTCAAGTACCCCGGGCCCTGGGGGTCGTTCATAGACTCGTGGTACGCGACATACATGGGCTCCGAGATGCCAGGCTCTGGAAACTCGTAAAACCAGCGGTAGGTGCCGCAGAGCGTGTCGAGCTTGATCGGCGCCTCGCGTTGTTTCTGGCGGACCGAAGTTAGCATGTAGAAATGCGGGGACTTCGGAACGGCTTAAGTACTATGCCTACGATAACCTCCTGGGACTCCTCGCTCCAGTATTTGGGATGCTCTAGGTCGTTTTGGCTCTCATTGGGGTCATACCAGTCGGACCCCTCATCGGAAGACCGCGAACTGGACTCTTCCTCTTCTTGTCGTCCAGCGTACATCAGGATTTCCCAAGAAGACGGAAGAATTTAGAGGGCGAGCGGGGAGCGATGCAGACGCGGAAAACTGGGGTCAAGGGCAAAGTAAAACGCGGGGCGACTTAGCGGCAGCCATGCGGCAAAGCAGAAACTCCAGCCACACAGGAACAAACATGTTGAACTTTGCTTCGGCGACGGCGACCTTCCGTAAACTGAATGCAGCTTCATTCGGAAGCTCATTGGACAATCGCTCGGTTTTCGTACACCACTTTAGTATGCCTCCGCCTTCTCTCCCTTCTCCGCCGGGACCAGGTCGTCAATAGATTCAGAAGCGCCTACTTCGCCTGTCCATCCGTTCACCCTCAAAAATTCGGCAAACTTGGCGTCTTCCTCCGCGAGGTCGCCTCCCAGGCTGCAACGACGCTCAGTTAGCGTGATAATCAACAGCCACTGGAACGCAGACTAACTCGTTGCGGATAAAGAACACTGTCACGAGCATACCCGCGAGGCCACAGATAGCGGCGATGATCTGCATCGACGCTGCGTCAGTACAGCGGCCCTCGGCCATTTGGAGGCACCCACGAAGGTCCAGCGGGCTCCGAGGTTGTTTCGGATGGGGGTAAACGCCTGGGTCCCGATAGCGGCGCCCGTCTTGCCCACAGCAGCGCTGAATCCGTAACAAGTTCCCCGTACGGCAGTTGCGTACGATTCCGAGGACACCAGCCCGAGCCTAGACCAGCGTTCAGTTCACTACATCCGCGCACAGAAACAGGGACTTACATGTCACCGGGTCCGGCGTTCGCGAAGGAGTTCATCAAACCGTACCTGCAAGGGGTCAATGATTGGACGGGCGGCTGCATAACGAGAAGCATACAGGACGACGAATCCGGCTACATTCTTGATGACCTTGTCGTAGGCTAATCCAACGATAAGACCTAATAACTCAATCAGATTCGGTGCAGAAGCTGCAAAATTTTTGGGGGTACCGAAGATCAAATAACCGGAAAAGCCAAAGATCATGGTGTTGCGACGGCCGAGATGGCTACGGCTCGGCGTCAAGAGGGAAAAGGCGACGAAGAGAACACTCACTTGACGAGCGCTGCACCCACGAAGCATCCGGGAAGCGCAATGACCCCGAGCAAGAGCTGGTATTCGGCCGTTTTACGCACGAGCTCTGGACCTTCATCAATAAACTGAATTCGAGTTACAGGTCGCATAATACCGTGTCCCTTGCCCTTCACAATCGATGAGATGATCACGCCGGAAAAGACACCGTTCGGGAAGACGATGAAGTCGTACAAGAACCACGCCCCCGCGGTTCCGATCAAACTCCTCCAGTAATATCTCAGAATCAAGCCATACGGAACATTCTTTTGGATCGCTCCTTTGCGGTAAAGAGCAGAGTTGAGCATCTTGAGGCGGAAGTAGAACACGACCAGGGCTGCCATAGCTTGTCAACATTCCAGAAAAAATGTGGCAGAAATATCATCGCACGCGGGACGGCGCTGATGCCAAATACAGTCCTCCAGACTGTTGCTAGGTTGGAATGAAGTCCGCCTATAAATGAGGAGTGTTTAATGTGATTCTGGCGGACGAAAATATGCGTACCGGCAGCTTGGAAGACAATCAAGTAAAGGATGCATGCTATGGGTGTTCCTGCTCTAAACGGAACATCAGTTGCGGCATCATGAGGATCGTTTATCCTCACGAAAGCACAAGATTCGTGACCTCGTTGAAGGATCCGAGTCAACGAAGTGCTCGGTAAAGTGGACGAATACGTACGAGGATAAAGATGGGTCCTCGTTGCTTCATCATCCGCTCGCTTGAAAATATTCAGCTTCTTGTACAAAAGATTCAGAGACTGAATATACTTCACGGCTTCAGCAGCTGATGTAGAGGAACTGGGGTATTCGCCGCCAACCCCGAACCCCGTTATTCCGCGTGCGATCTGAAAATTAGCTTCAGAACGGATCAATCAAGCACAAGGGGAGATGCACTTTACCGTAAACATCCAAAGGAAGCCATGGAAAGAGCCGTTTGCTCCGTGCGCCGCAGTACAGAGGACGACACCGATCACAATGAGGACCTGGACCAATATTGAGAACAGGGATGGTCGGGCATGCAACTAATCGCACCGTGGACAGGACAATTCCCCATTTCCTTCCCTTGATGTCGCAGATGTACCCAATGACCAATTGGCCCAAAATCGTCCCTTTACATTAGAATGAGAAGCAGCACATAAAATCAGATGAGTGCCGGACCAACGGTGAGAGAGTTGGAAAGTTGTGTTGACCAAACTGAACTGTAGGCCGAGCCGAAAAGTTGGCCGAAGACGACGTTCGTTACAGACATGATATTCTGCAGAGCTGTCAAGCTGGCTGCCATTGTGCGATGCGATGTCTCACATTCTGAAGGCCATCGCTGATGAGAGCAAAACCTGTGGGTCGTAGCGGTAGTGAGAAATGAAGTCTGCGAGCTCAAGTGATTTAGCGTTCACCAGAGCAAGCGATAGTGAATGCGCTGGAAAGGCGTTCTTTCCTGGACACCATGGCTAGGACAGGGTTTTCCGTCTCGGTGGGCGCGACCTTGTCATCGTTTGAAGCCACGCTCATTGTGCAGCTGACGAACTCGCAAAGGCAGGAGGCGATAAGCGGACGCGGAGCGTGCGGCCCTTTGACGCGTCCATCGCGTCTGTTATATATGCAGCGGGGACACGCATGATCATCAGATAGACCGGCACAGCCGACAGCTCATAGAACTATTAGAAGCTCATACGCCGAGGGCGACGAACGTGGAGGAAGCGAAGATAGAACCACCATGTGACGCATCAAAATCAAACACCCTGCGCGAAGTGCGCGAAAATTCAAAATAGCTATACCAGTAAAAAATCTATCTACGCGCTTTTCCCTTTTTCTTTGAAGGAATATGCCTCGACCGAAAACATCAACGTGCGACTCACTCCGAAAGGAACATTCCTACGGTTAGAGAAACAACCTTGTTGTTTGAATTCATCGTTCAACTCGAATCAGTCGGTATAGATCGCTTTGACCGTGATCCCATTGACATTACATTTGACATCATCATCTAAGAGAGCATCTTCATGTTTTATTTCTCATAAATACTATTGTAGCAAGTTACGCGATTTCTCCCTTCGTTTCAGATTCGGCGAGACTCTTTTCGTCTGCCTTCATATCGGAATCCGGGGCACTCTGGATGGCATAGGTGATCTTCTTAAACTCGACGACGCCAATCTTGCGGATCACAACCCATGCAAAAGGGAGCGAGAAGACAACTGCGAACTAGAGTCAGAGCCGCTTGAATCAAATATGTTGCGAGTACGCACTCAGGCCAACGTTGAGACCAATGGAGAGCCAGTTGGTGGTGTCGCTTGACTTGATACCATACGCAACAGCCTGACCAGCACATTCAACGCCACGGAGTGTGCCGGTCATATAGGAGAGGGCGATGAAGTCATCCGACACTGTGAAAGAAATTAGAAAAAGGGAAGGAGGGAAGAGAGAACGATGTACGCACTCTGACTTATGATCCAATACAAGGATGTCTGAGTTTTCCCTCTTCACTTCCTGTCTTTTCTTGGAGACAAAAAGGACTTACCTGGGTTGCCATCGTCGCGAGGTCGAAGAGGATGAACAGCGCGAAGGTGCTGCCGAAGATACTGCCCGATGTCCAGTCGATTACGGGCTGATCATCTTGAAGCTGCTTCGTCACCACGGCCGTCCAGACCCTATTGAACATTGAGAGGTGCATCATATTTGAGTCGAGAAACACATACCACAGGGCGAGATTCAGGATCATGAGACCCGCGAAGCTCCATCGTGCGCGCTGCTTGACCGTAAGCCGCTTGTAATCGAGGAAGTATCCTACCGAATGTATCGTCAATGAGCGAAACAGGATACGGGGAAGCTAGCCGACCGATCATGAAGCCGCCGGCGATATCCCCAAACGGAATCACGAATGCACAAAGTGCACGGGTGCGGACGTTCATGTACTGGGTTTGCAGGGTGCCGATGTACGACCCGTAGAACCACGAAGTAAAGAAGAGCGGGCAGAGGAGGATGATCTACGACGGCAAAACATGAAAAGTCGAACAAGAATAGACGAGCAAATCGTACGTCAGGGGAGCACACGATCTTCCACCACTCCCTGAGGGTCTGGATCCAGCCTGTTTTGCGGAACACAATTTTGACCCCATCCCGTCGTTGCACCTTCTCCGGGTGGGAGAGTAGGAGGGAAACGAAAGGCCCCGCACACATTATGCCAATGATTACGAGGTACGTTTCGAGAGAAACGCCCCCAGTCGAGTCAACCTTGTTGTTGAGACCAAAGATGATGGCCCCACCAATAACCTATACGAGGTGGTCAGCGCGACACACATCTGGAAGAAGCTTTTAGCTAACAGGTGCCGCATTTCTCATGAACACCCAGAGACCGAGCATACGACCCCGGCGGTCAGGCTCGGGATATGCTAGAGATTGAAAGAGTTGAGTTTCAAATGCAGTATCACACACGATAAAACACGCACCAGTGATAATAGGTCCTTCCACCGCATACATTAACCCGTCCGTCATTCCAGAAATGATGGAACCGAACATCAAAAACCATTGGGTCCCGTTCTTGGAGTTGAGATACAGGCTGCCGGCGTATCTGGGATGCACGAATTAGTTGCGCGTCGTCGTTGACCAGAGGCTGCACCAACACGATGTCTCCCGTGCTGGCAATCTACCGCATCATCAGTGATGAGGTATCAATACGCGTCTCGAACTGATGCCAAGAGTTCGCGACGCGTAGCGAGATATAGCGACTCACGAGCAAGGATGCGTTGACCCCAATTTTGCTGACCACAATACCCCCCGTTATGCACATGAACGCCATGAAGACTGCGCGCATTAGGTTGATTCAAAACCAGCAGAATACTTAGCCCACCATAACCAGCGGCTGCTGTTGCGTTGGCGTACCAAGGGGTCGCGAGACCTCCAGCACCGAGAGAACTAAGAAATTCCGAGTTGATGGAAGCACAGTAATAATAATGATACGTCCATTACCTGAGCGCATTGTACATGCCAGGAGCCTGTTTTACTCTTCATAAATAAAAACCACCGAAAAAGCGGACAAAAACGTACGCAGAAGAAGACGGCTCCAACTACCCATATCTGGAAGATAGTGCTGCGATACCAGTGGACAGGGTACCGCTGAGCGGGCTCAGCGGTAGTGGCGGCATCGTTCTTCAGCTCGGGGATTGCTACAGCCATTGTGGAGGCAAGGGGAAAAGAGCGGCCAAAGACTTGGAGCGATCTTGACGTTTCTTTTATCCCAGCGATGGACCACGCGAGTCATCGGGGATCGAAGATAAGGAAAAAAAAGCGGTTATCTGCCGCGGCGTCTGATAGGAGGGCTAAAAATAGGAAGAGAGAGAGAGAGAGAGAGATTGGGTGGGAGCAAGGTGGGAGTGTCTCAAGGCCGTCGAACATCCTCTGAACCCAGGGTTGTCAATGCTCGAGGGAAAGCGGTAAAAAATCGCCAAAAAGCAGCAATAACGGCTTGGATCCAGGTAGAAAATGGGTCTTATAGCAGACGCTGGAGGTCACCATTTTCCAATGCTGGAGAGCGAAAAAGTTGCGCCGCGGCAACGGAGGGCCGGAGGGCCGGAGGGCAACGGTCGCAATGTCACGGATCACGGTGTTACCATTCCATCACGGTAACTGCCGTAGCTGCTCTCAGGTCCTGAAGGCTGAAATGCTACTGCGATGGTCCCTGGTTGTGTCTCTGCTAGTCCAGCACGCCGTGTTTGCTGCACATCCCGCGAAAAGGTCCTACAGCTCGCATAATTACTATGTTCTGGAACATGACCCATCCACCGGAGCGTCTCTGTCCGATGTCGCGCGAGCGCTGGGCGTCGAGATCGTAGAGCAGGCGGGCGAGCTCGTCAACCACTGGCTGGTAAGGGTGCAAAAATCCGAATCAGCTCTTTCTCCACGCGGCGAAATGTTCGACCCCGTACTCGACAGCTATCAACGTCTGCGGAAGGAGACGGCTTTGGAGCGCCGGTCGAACCCTCTAGCTTCCTCGGTGCGGTATCTCGAGCGGCAAACCCTTCGCCAGAGAACAAAGAGGGCACCCCCACCAATTGGTCCTCCACCAGAGTGGACGGCTCAGGCAATTGCGGACCGACTTGGCATTCAGGATCCCTTGTTCACAAAGCAATGGCATCTCGTGAACGATGAGATGCCGGAGCATTCTATGAATGCGACGTCGATATGGGAGATGGGGCTCTCGGGAAAGGGCGTAATCTCGTCGCTTGTTGATGACGGTCTCGACTACACGTCTGAGGACCTTAAAGACAACTTCGTGCGTGTTTTTACCATTCTTTCGCGCACCAGCCCATTTTTTTTTCAGGACGCCGACGACTCGTACGATTTTAACGATCACGAGAAGCTTCCTACCCCAAAACTCTCAGACGACCATCACGGCACACGCTGCGCGGGCCAGATTGCTGCTGGAAAGAATAACGCGTGTGGGATCGGCCTCGCGTACGACTCCAAAGTCGCCGGCGTGCGCATTCTGTCTGGGCCCATATCCGACGTCGACGAGGCCGCCTCCCTCAACTACGGTTTCCAGAACGTCTCCATCTACTCGTGCTCCTGGGGACCGCCCGACAACGGCAAGTCCATGGAAGGCCCCGGTTATCTCATTAAAAAGGCTGTTGTCAACGGCATCACCAATGGGCGCAGCGGCAAGGGTTCCATTTACGTGTTTGCGAGCGGAAACGGCGCAGCGCACGGCGACCAGTGCAATTTCGACGGGTACACGAACAGCATCTACTCGGTCACGGTCTCGGCGGTCGACTACAAGGGCCTGCACCCGTATTATTCAGAGCCGTGCGCAGCAAACATGATCGTAGCGTACAGTTCTGGCAGCGGGCGATCGATTGTACGTCCGTTCAAACTGCTGCTCGTAGTTGAACTTAGAGATGTTTTAGGTAACCACGGACAAGGGCAAGAATTCGTGCGCCACCACGCATGGTGGGACATCCGCCGCTGCTCCGAACGCCGTGGGTGTGTTTGCGCTTGCCTTGGAGGCCAGGTGCGTTGTCCGAGCCATCATCCAACAGCCGCCCTTATATCTTTTACAACAGGCCCGATCTCACATGGCGCGACATCCAGCACCTCTGCGTCCTGACAGCGCGCCAGATTAACAAGGACGACCCCGACTGGGAGGCCACTGCGCTCCCGGGCCGCTTCTATTCCTACAAATACGGCTTCGGCGCCCTCGACGCTTACGCGTACATCAAGGCGGCGCAGGACTGGCAGGTCGTCAAGCCCCAGGCATGGTTCCATACCAAGACGATCCAGATCGAGGGCGGGGCTATGCCCGAGTTTGGGGAGTACTCTGGGGGTCAGTTCATTGGCCCAGGCGGCGTCGTCAGCGCCATGCTCGTTACGAAGGAGATGCTCGCGGATCGCAATTTCGAGAAGCTGGAGCACATCAATGTCAAGGTGTGGATACAGCACGGGAAACGCGGGGACGTCGAGGTTGAGATCCGGAGCCCGACTGGGATCAGGAGCGTACTGGGCGGAAAGAGAACCGGGGATAATGCGAATACTGGGTATGGAGGTTGGACTTTCATGTCCGTGAAACATTGGTGTGTGCAGTACCCCCCTTGCCTCCTCATTTGCTAACAGTAGTTGAAAAGGGGCGAGAACCCGGTGGGTGACTGGACAATCAAGGTGTCGGACCAGGGTTCCACAGCCCACAATGGAAGTTTCCTGGGCTGGAACATGGTGTTTTGGGGTTCCGCCATCGATGCCTCGAAAGCCACGTCGTACGAGGTCCCCCAAGACGATGCGGATATCATACTACCGCCGCACGAAACACCTCCGCCAAGCCCCACAACCTCGGCCGCGACCTCTACCAAACAGCACGCTAAACCCACCGCGCATCTCCCTGGGGACCACGCCGAGGCTGCAGGTGAAAATACCAACGCTACCTTCTCCGATACGACGATTCCCAGCCCCGGGCCCTCTGTGTCGAGCACACCCACTGCGGACGAGGGCTGGTTCTCCGACATGTCGAACCTGGTGTCGAGCCAATTGTGGTTCTTCGGCGCCGTCGGGACTGTGATCCTCTTCGGTGTCGCTGCGGGCCTCTATTTCTGGCGCCGGCGCGTCCTGCGGCTACGCAATTACTCGACACTGCCCGCAGGAGACGAGCTGCCCATGAGCGGGGTGCGGGGCGGGCGCCTTGGCGGGGGGCCGCGCACGAAGGAGCTGTACGACGCGTTCGGGGAGGTGTCGGAGGATGAGGACGACGACGACGCGGACGAGCAGACGCGTCTGCGGGCCGGGTACGCTGATGAGCCCTCCGCTGCTGCTGGGTCGCGCGGCCGGCCGGGACAGTATCGGGACGATCCTCCCGAGGCTGGCGCGTCGCATTCGCGCGCGGGCGGCGCGGCGAGCCCTGACGACAGGACCCCGAGTGACGGCAGCTGGGAGCATGCGTCTTCTATCGCGTGAGCCGGACGGTAGTGTATCAAGGTATTTATCTTCAATCGTACAGTATGTATTGTAATATGGAATGCTGAGGAAAATAGATGACGCCCGTTTCAGCAGGTTCTTCTTCGTCTCAAGTCCCGACTGGCGTACTATGGCCGACTATGGCCTGTGCTGAGCGTGTGCTCTTAGGATCGCCGCAACCGATTGTGGGGCTGTGGCTGTGAGGCTGTCGGTGATCGGATGGCGATCTACACAACATCATGTTCAACTTGAACGTTTGAACATCGCTTGGACACGAAAACACGCGCTGATACTTGCGGACTCACTTTCATTGAGTATCTCAGTGATCGGCTCTCCAATCTTTCTGATCTTCCCGGTTGTGCCTGGGCAACCACCTTTGCTAACGCTGTTCATCCAATGTTCATCATCCTGTCGTGAGCCAACTGAGCCAGCTATAGCGCCTGCACGGATCAGAACTCCACGACAATGTGGGAGATCTATCGAGCAGTATATATACCCCACAAGTACCATCTTTCCCCTTCATTTCCGTTTAATTTTCGTCCTTCTTTCTCTTCCTCTTCGTTTTACTTTACTTTCGCTTTTTTTGGAGACTTCATTATGGATTCCTTTCCCATTAATCCCAATCTAGGTGCGCTTCGCTCGGGCTCGGCTTCGGTTGAGAGCTCTGAACCTGGCCAAACAGGCGCCTTGCAAATTGGATTTCTAGCCTCCGGGTTTTTCTTTGGCGTCTTGACTGTGCAGGCGTTGATATATAACCGCAAATTTGCGACGGATCATTGGACGCTCAAGTTGCTGGTGCGCCCGACATATTCTGCTAACTGCGATGCGTTTCTAANTTCTAATACGCGTCATTCGCCGATGAAGGTGGCTGTAATATGGTGCGTTGAGCTCCGGAAGATGTTTCCAGCTCTGACGATATGCGCAGGATGTTCGAACTGGGGCAGCTCGGCTGCGTCGCGCATGCGAGCTACTACATGACGATCACCGAGTCTGGCAATTTGCTCGCCATCTTGAGCCCCCCGAAAACCATCGGTGTTTCGTTCCTGCTGGGAAGCTCCATCGGGCCGCTCGTCGAGGCGCGTTTGAACTCTCAATTATCCGGGGCGCGCTTGCGCTTACATCCAGTGCAGTCGTTTTACGTGAGCCGACTCCTCCGATTCTCCGGGAAGGTGTTTCCCGCCGTCGCGGGCTGGGTACTCGCCTTGGCGAGGTTCGGCGGCTGGGTCTTCCTGGCCTACCATGTGATCACGATGTCGACGCTCTCTGGGTTCGTCGACGACTTTGGCTGGCTCTTTGCGATGCTGCTGGGGCTGAGCGCCGTGAGCGACTTGACGATATCCGTCTGGATCGCGTATTTCTTGGCGCGCCGCCGCTCGCGGAGCACGCTGCAAAGGTGCGTGGATTATACGTCTTATTTTGCCGCGACTCATCTGCATTTATTCCAGTGAGAGCGCACGGCAGCTGTTGGATCGGGTCATCTTGTGGACGCTTCGTGAGTCCACCTCTTGTTGTTAATCGCTTGGTTATGAATCCTTCCAGAAACGGGTGTCATTACCAGGTATTCAAGCTGATTTACGCCCGTGCTTATAAAACTCAAGAGCGATAGCTTGTCTTTCCTGGTCACCTTGATATGTGTAAGCGTTTTTGGCACGCATATTGGACGCAGACTTACGCGGTCTCAGTATCTGGTTTTGGGGCAATATCGTGCGTCGTTCGAGAGACATAAATTCAAGGTGTAACCAGCCTCAGTGATCTGGATGGCCGTGCTTGCCATCTTGACGAAGGGTGCGTGCATTGCATGCCATCTTCGGCTGAGACTGAACTTTTGCTCAGTGTCCTCCAATTGTTTCCTTGCGTCGTGCGCCCGAGTCTTTCTTTAAAGATCACCGATTTTTTATAACCGAGCTTGCTAGCCTCAACGCCCGAGCTTCGACGCGTTTCCGCGGAAGGAACAATGGGAATGATTCTGGGTTCCGGTCGCAGCCCCGCTGGTCGCAAAATAACGGATCGGTCCGTTCTTCTCTCCCGCAGAACCTGAAGATACTAATTCGTCCCACCCAGAATAACCAGACCAACCACTCCATCGTCGGTAACATCATCGACATGTATCACTCCTCGGACTTTGAGTCGATCCACCGCAGCGGGGGCTCCCTCGGCAACGATCGCAGCGCTTTCAGCCCCGTACGCCGCCTCTCTCGGTGTACTTATTAGTAGATACTGATACGAATCCCACAGGACGGGACCGTGATTTCCGCCACGTCTACGCACAGTGGCTACTGGGCACTCTGACTAACGACTGCCGTCGAACGGCCCGTCCGTCACCGTGGTCCTAGTCCACCCCACTTTCGTTAAATAATGATATCTTACCTGCGGTATAATTTACTCAGATAATCTGTATCTTCTGCTGTCCGTTTGCTGCAACATGCGACTTGCGGCTCACAGGTTAGGTACCCCCGATACATAGTCCCCTTTCGGACGGTCAAAGCGAGGAATTCACGCCCGTTTGATCGTATCAGCAGTTACGTTTCTGACCCTGCTTCATGCCGACGCCGTATTGGACACT
>CVRE01179248.1:0-12751 GCA_001179765.1 Crepidotus sp. BD-2015
TTTTTTCGTGTGCTGTCAGGTGACCGTCGAGCCTCTCTGCGGCATGAACAGTGGACGCGCCCTGGGCACCATCGACGAGTAAGATCACCTCCCTTTGTTCTCCATCACCCTAAAATTCCCATTGATATTACAAGGTCCACCTCGTCCATCGCCTCTTCTCCCGTCCCCCCCATGTCTTCCGACGACGACGACGACGAGCGGTTCGTCTATCCTACACCACCTCCCGGTCCCCAGGAACCACCCTTCGTGCCACCGCCCCACCACCCATCCCCGGCCCAGCTCGAGTCGCTTTATGCAGCAGCCTCGTCGGGCGACTTGCCGCTCCTCAAGCGTCTCTTTCGCAACGCGTTGGACGCCGCAAACGTCGAGCCCTTCAGTTTCTCAAATGACGCATCCGTCCGCACAGGCTTCACCGCCCTCCACGCCGCCGCAAGTCGCGGCTATCTCGATATCGTCGTCTGGCGTACGTGCCGATACCTCTCCACTCCCTCATCGCTCACCCTCTCCCAGTGGTCGACGAGTGCGGCGCAATGCCTGATCTCGAAGACAAGGAGGGCGAGACCGCGTTGCACAAGGCAGCCCTCAACGGCCACTTGCCGATCATCAAGTTTCTTCTGCCAGCCAAGGCCGATGTAACCGCCAGAGACGCCGATGGTTGGACCGCACTCCATAACGCCTGCTCAAAGGTACCGTCCTCCCGTTCGACCTTTTTTTTCGAAATTCTATTTATAATCTACAAGGGTTATCTCGACATTGTTCGGTGGCTCTGCGAGAGCGGCGGCGCGACAGAGCAACACAACGGCGGCGTGCGAGGTGTAGATGCTCGCAGCAAAGGCGGTTGGACACCTCTAAGTGAGTCGCACGATGGATAGTTTTCAAGCCTACCTCAACAACCTGCAGTGAACGCGTCGTCCAAGGGACACCTCCCCGTCGTTCTGTATCTCCTCACGAAGCAGTCCGCGAACCCGCTGATCAGGAATAATTGGGGCGAGACGGCCTTTGATGCCGCGGCAGCCGTGTTTGAAGTTTGGATATGTGAGGTGCGCCGTCCCGCTCTTGAACGCATCAATTTTTTTTAGACGTCGTCTACAGGTTCTTCAGAAAGCTGAAGCAGAACGATGGCGCGGGACCACCGTCCCTTACAACCCGCTTTCTGTTCACACAACAGTGCCCCTCGTCCTGTATGAGAATCAACGCCTCGACAGCCGGCTTAAGACACTCGCGGTCTCTGGCGGTCGCCCAAAATTTTCGGCATCCGGCCTCGGCAAGCAGGGTCGCCGAGCCCCATTCCAGCTTAGACTGCCCAAGGTCGACGAGGAAACCGGGGTTCGCGAAATAGCAACCTGGCGGAGTGACGTACAACTGCCGTTTTTAAACGACCCTTGGAACCTGCCGAAACCAGGCCCGAGCGACCGACTCGCCGCGGACATCGAGCGGAGCCATTTCTGGCTGTAAGTTTATTCCCCGCATACGCACGGCGCGCAAGTCTGACACTCGGCCACCAGGTCCGATTGGACACTCGATGTTACGCCCCCGGGAGTTGACGCGGAGGAGGGATGGCAATATGCACATCACTTTGGCGATCCCGATGATCAGTGGACGGCGGATAAGCCGCCACAGCTCGAGCGTACGCTCGCTGGGAATGGGATCGTAGGGTCGGGATTGGGCGGCGGTTCGTCCTCGAGTCATAGCCGCTCGCCGCTTACGTGGGTGCGTCGGCGCCGGTGGGTCCGTGTGCTCCGTCGTCGGCTCGATATACCACCCCTCCCCTTCCTTGAGCCCGATGGCGCCATGTACCACCTCGATGCGGACGGGACCTTGATTCCGCATGTTGAAGAGGATAGCGACCCCGCTGACGGCCAGGGGCAGGAGCTCGGGTCCATGCGCGCCACCTTTATGTCGGCCGCGCAGGACTACGTCGCGCGCGCGCGGTATCTGGTTGGGACGCAGTCCGACAGCAGTGTCGAATCGTCTGTCGAGGCGCGCCGTGCTATCGCAAAGCTGGAGCGCGCGACGATGGAGCTGAGAATAGGGCTATTGGGTTCGTGTCAACCTTCCAACTCTGCTGGTTGATTCATTTTGTACCCCAGGCGACGAGGACATAGACCGGAAAACGCATGCAGAGGTGCTGTTGCATGCATACAGCCGTGACTTGGAGCGGCGGAGACTTGCGGCTGGTGCGCGGGGACTTTTGTTGTCTGAAGCAGGTACAGCCCCGCATCTACAACAGCCTTCTTCTTTTGATTTACATCCACCCACCTACAGAGGACGAAGATATCGAGGACGACGAGGACAGCGACGAAGAATTCCACTATCCTGGCTCTTCACCTCTGGACACCATTCGGCCGGGCTCCCGCTCGTCCGGCTCAACTGACTACTTTACTCGGCCGGGTATTTCACGGGCGCCTACGGATTTGACTCCACAGCTTTCACAAGCGCCCGACTTTCGTGTGCCCACCCACGAAGCCCCTCAAAAGGTCATTGCCCCGCGATTTACTCCGCACCAGATGCACGCACAATGGGAGCGCGACGAGACCGTGCACCAGTGCCGCGACTGCCAGCGCCGCTTCGGCTTCCTAACCCGTCGCGTGCGTAGTTCTATCCATTCCATTCCGTTTCTCAAACTAATCATTATCACGTAGCATGTATGTTTCCGAGTATCTTTTCAGTGAACGAGCTAATGATCTGTGTAGCATTGTCGGCGTTGTGGCCGTATCTTCTGTGACCGGTGCTCTGTGTACCGGGCACTGCTCGACCCATCGGATATTGTGCAAGACCCTGCGTTCCCGGACACCACGGCGTCGACGAGTTCGCAGAGGGTCTGTTCTTCCTGCCACGACGAAGTCAATGCCAGCGTCCCAAGTAGGATGTACGGCCTGCGCGCCACGTCGATGGAGCGCATCGATGTGGACCAACAACAACTGTCGATCCCGGGTCATCTCTCGAGACGGCCGTCCAGCTCGCAGCTGAGCGACCTCGCCGAGTGAGTTGTTGCCCCCCGCCTCAATCTGATTATNNAACGGTGTTGATTGTACTAGCTGTCCCGTTTGCAATCGCAATCTGCAGGAGGTGGGTGGTGCTACGGAGCAGGAGATCCATGTGAGGACTTGTCTCGAGGGCGGATCGGGGCCGACATCCCAAGCACCAAAGTATCTCGTCTACCGTCTACCTGCTGAAAGCACATTGATCGGTCTCGAATGTACGTCGCCCCACCATCTGCTTTGTATCGATACTAATCTGGCCCTAGGCGTCATCTGTCTGGAGGAGTTCATCCAAGGTCAGATTATTTTAAGGCAGCGGTCTGCCTTGGCTTACTTGCCGTTCCAGGTTCCACGGTCGCGCGTTTGAGCTGTTTCTGTAGCTTCCACAACAGTACGCCGATCGGTTCTGACGACCCGCATGCTCCCTAATACCCCGACTCACAGCATGCCTGACATCCTGGCTTCAACGCGGCAAGAGCTGCCCTATTCACGCGCGCTGACCCCACCGCAGGACCCTAAAAATGGCCGACGTGGATCTTTAGTCGAAGAGCCAATATATGTTGCCTGCAGGTGTTACATTATATTTCGGGAACGATAAACACTAGTCGCCCTGCTCGTTGTCGCGGGGCTCGTAGAACGTGCTGTAAGCACCCGGGAGCTTGCTCGAGTCTATGCGGATGATGTTACCCAGAGCGTCTTCCACATCCGGTTCGACGATCAGTTGACCCTTGCGGCCGTCGTCCTGGTCGTCCTCGAACCAATTCGCCGGGTCGTCGTCGGAATACTCGTCTTCGTCGTCATCTTCGAGGTCCGAGTCTGTGGGCTTGTGGTTCCTGGTGGGAGGTTAGGTTTGTTCTGTCTGTCGGTCCACAAGCCCGGAGAGACGCACATGAACGCCCACATTCGGGCCTCTCGCTCTTGGCGGGTCAACTGCTCCCCTGGGATGGATATGCCCATGCGCCGTCTCTTCTCCAGGAGGCGATCTTGTCTTTCCTTGTCGGCGGCATGTGCGACTTGTTCCAGGCGAATGGCTTCTTGCATGCTGAGCGAGCCAATTACTGTTCCGCCATTGGCAGGGCCCTAGATCTGTCGTTAAGAGCTTGAGGATTCAACAAAGGAAGGGAGACTCACAAATCTCGAAAGGGCCTTGCGCTTTGCCTCGAGAGTGGGACTGGTGTGCGGTTCCGGTGGCGGATCCACATTCATATCATCTTCACCCTTGATCGCGGTGTTCTTGAGTCCAGTATTGATCGCGGCCACTCCGACGAGGTCTACTAACCGTCCCTCCACGGCAGCTTGCTCAGCGGAGACCCGAACGATCCAGGACTCGGCGTCGGCAGAGGTCGATTCGCGGCTGTGGAGAGCAACGTCAGTGCTCACGCGACGATGGACAAGGGCAGGGGCGACGTACGGAGTTGAAAGAAGGCGTGTGTTGGTGCTATGCAGATCCTGCAGCTCGCGTAGTGACATTTGGGATATCGGGGTGCGTTTGGGCTTGGGCGCTGGGCGGAAGCCAGGGGGCAGGGCGGTCTTGTGGCGCATCTGGGATGCCCGAGATGGGGTGCTGCGGGTTGGGGAGGACGGTTCAGAGGACGTTGGGGAATACATTGTGTGCGCCGCCTCTCAATTGCTCTCTACTTATATACAAGAAGCACCGTGGGAGAGGTGTCCCAATGCGGAAGCGCGCACTTGTTCCCATACCGAATACAGTCTTGTAGTACAGCATACACTTCCATGCTACATATACATGTCCCCCATCCCGGGAGGCATGAATTCGTCATTGTCGGGCTCTCCAGTGTGCTCTCTGCGAGGTCCGCCTCTGCCACGACCGGGGCCTATGCCTGGGAAGGGCCCCATGGGCCCAATCGGATCAAATCTAGCTCCAGGGGGCGCGCCCATGGGCGGGAGGAAACCGTCACCGCCCCAGGGACCTGTGTTGCCTCCAGGACCCCGTCGACCGCCGCCGAAGATGGGATGCTCGGGTCCGACATACATGCCGTCACCGCCGCCCGCCCCGGGGAAGAGAGCGGGGGGCGAAAACGGGTTGGCTGGGAATGGGTCCAAGTCTCGCCGACCGATTTCCAGAGGGCTCCGGGGCCCGGAGGAGGGGGGGAGTTGGTAGGGAATTTCCCCAGGGAACACGGGAGGAGGTTGGCCCCACGGCTGACGAGGCTGAGCGGGAGCGGGCCGGGTAGAGTTAGTAGCAGCACTCGAGCTGGCGGAACTCGTGGGAACATCGTCAGTCTCCGTGTAGCCGTCTTTGCGGAGACCAGGAACAAGCTTCTGGATGATTTTCAACTTGAACTGGGACACGAGATCTGCGACGCGGTTGGACGAAATGAAGCCATGGATCAACGGGGTCGCGTCTGGAGCACTTAGATCGTGGGGATAAAACGACGGCGAAACAAAATCATTAGTGGGGATATCAAGGGACGAAGCCTTGTCACTCTTGGAATAAGGCGTTACATGGCGGAAAATATAGCTACGCAGAGGCACACGTACCTCGAGCGCGATGGCATTGATGAGTGTACGGCCTCCAAGTTTGGAGACCTTGACGACAAACTCAAGACTACTCTGATCGTGCTTGTAGCGGAAAGTGTAGTGACTGGGGCCATTCTTGTTCCAGTCGTCTGGGAGAGCAGGCAGAGACGAGGTGCCCGGAGAGGACTCGTCGATAGCCACGAGACGAAAGGCCAAAGCAGTCATTGCAGCATGAAGAAGAGCGGCGATGCCATCCTGGGAAGATGACAAGGTTTTTTTGGTCGGAAGTAAAGTAGGCAGGAGGCTGATTAGTGCAGCAGGATCGAGAGCATCGGCAACCATGGTGGTACTGGATTGAGACGCGTAACGACACCGGGACTCGGAGTCACATGTATTGAAGCGAATCTACAACAGCAAATAAAGGCTTTTCTCCGGCTCTCATGGCCAGACGGGATAGATCCATTTCCCCAGAATCCTCAAATAAGCGGGTAAGACCTTCACATCGTTCACCTCGGTCTCCGTCGCCAACGAGGCGCAGCACCCAAAGGCCCCCAGCAAGCAGGTCTCGCCACGATGATAGAGACCGGGATCGCTACCGTGAGGATAGGTATCGCGACGACAGAAGACGAGATTCTTACAGGGACGATAGACGGGACGATCGTCGACGCTCTCGTTCCAGAGAGCGCAGAGCTGCCCAACCCCCGACTCCTCCCCGCCCTGCTGCAGAGCCTGTCCCAACTCCCCCTCCCGAGGACGAGAAGATACGAGCGAGGAAGGAAAAACTCGAAGCGTGGAAGAAGGAGCGCGAGGCAAAGAAGGCTCTCGACGAAGCCAAGGCAAAGGCTCTGGCACTCGCTGGCAAATCTGCCCCAGGTGAGTAACCTGCCTCTATCACTGTCTTCACGATTTCACACCACTTGATCCACTTTTGTTGCAGTCACCGCTACCGCTCCCCTCACTGGCGGTCTCAACCGCGCCGCTCTCGGTGGCCTCGGTCTCAAGGGCCTGCCCCTCAAGCCAGAGTTCGCCAAGTCGACGAAAGTAAAGGCTGGGGCTTCCATGGACGATTCGGTAGAGACGAAGCGCAAGCTAGAAACTCTGGGTGACATGCCGGCCATCGACATGACAATGGCTGAAGGTGAAGCCAGTGTTGGCGATCTGGAAGTCGACGACGATGACGAGGAGGCCAATAGGATGGACCAGGCTGCAAAAAAGAAGGCCAAAGATGCTATGGACGTCGATGAGGAGGACGAGGTTGATCCGTTGGATGCGTTTATGAGCGGCGTCAAAGAAGAGGTCACGAAAGTGAACCTGGAGGACATGAAGAAGGTCGTCGGAGCCCCGGGAGGTCGTTCGAGGATCAGACTTGACGAGCGTATGATCGAGGACGGTTCTGAGGACGTCACCGATGCAGTCGTTGCTGATGAGCTCGACACCACGGAATTGAACCCGGAGGACATTCTTGCTTTGGCTGCGAAGAAGGCGAAGAAGAAAGAGATGGCCACGGTCGATCATGCACGCATCAAATACGAATCCTTCCGCAAAGAGTTTTATATCCCGCCTCCCGACATCGCCGCCATGACAGACGAAGAAGCCGATCTTCTCAGACTCGAGCTCGATAGTATCAAGATCCGTGGTTTAGATTGCCCACGGCCCGTGACCAAGTGGAGTCATTATGGACTTCCAGCTAACTGGTGCGTGATTTTCTCCGAGTCTTGAACTCTCAGCTCATACGCCGACCTCTGCTTTTCTAGTCTCGATGTTATCAAGAGGTTGAACTACACCGCCCCGACATCTATCCAAGCTCAGGCGATACCAGCCATCATGTCCGGCCGCGATGTCATTGGCGTTGCCAAGACGGGCTCCGGCAAGACCATCGCATTTTTGCTCCCTCTGTTTCGGCATATCAAAGACCAGCGCCCACTGGAGCAGATGGAGGGACCGATTGCGATTGTCATGACCCCAACCCGCGAATTAGCCGTACAAATCCACAGGGAGTGTAAGCCTTTCTTGAAAGTCATGAATCTGCGGGTAAGTGCTTATCAGGTTGTTCACTTTTCTTTCGCTTATTCTTGTTACATTCCAGGCTGTATGCGCATATGGAGGCTCTCCAATCAAAGACCAAATCGCCGAATTGAAGAAAGGAGCTGAGATTATCGTATGCACTCCCGGCCGGATGATTGATTTGTTGACCGCCAATTCCGGGCGAGTTACCAACCTAAAACGGGTCACCTACGTCGTCCTCGACGAGGCGGATCGTATGTTCGACATGGGCTTCGAGCCCCAAGTGATGAAAATCATCAATAACATACGTCCCGACCGTCAGACCGTCTTGTTTTCCGCCACTTTTCCTAAGCAGATGGATGCTCTTGCCCGCAAAATTCTCCACAAGCCTCTCGAGATTACCGTTGGGGGTAGATCTGTAGTGGCAGCGGAAATTGAGCAGATTGTGGAAGTTCGAGCAGAGGACACCAAGTTCAATCGTCTCCTCGAGATCCTCGGCCAGATGTACAACGAAGATCCAGAATGCCGCACCTTGGTATTCGTGGACCGCCAGGAAGCCGCTGATAATCTTCTGCGCGAATTGATGCGCAAAGGGTATCTGTGCATGTCGCTTCACGGCGGCAAGGACCAAGTCGACCGCGACTCGACAATTGCCGATTTTAAGGCCGGTGTGGTGCCTATCGTCATCGCTACGTCGGTCGCTGCCCGCGGGTTGGACGTGAAGCAGCTAAGATTAGTCATCAACTACGACGCTCCCAACCACATGGAAGACTACGTTCATCGTGCGGGTCGGACTGGAAGGGCGGGGAACAAGGGTACATGTGTAACCTTCATCACTCCGGACCAGGATAGATATTCAGTCGATATTTATCGCGCAGTCAAAGCCAGCAACGCCCCCGTGTCGAAGGAGCTGGAAGAGTTGGCGAATGGTGCGCACATTCTTCATACCTTCACAGCCCTGATCGCTAATTGTGCAATTCCTGCAGCGTTCCTCGAAAAACTCAAGACTGGGAAGGCTCACGCTTCGGGATCTGGCTTTGGAGGCAAAGGTCTTGACCGACTAGATCAAGAGCGAGACCTCAAGGCAAAGGCGGAGCGCAAGGCCTACGGCGAGCCAGATGCAGGTACGGAGGAGAAGGCGACGCCAGCGGAAGAGTCCGCCGCTAAGGCGACGGCCGCCAGCAGCGACGACATGACTTTCGGAAACTTCAAGGTAGAAATCAAGCGGGGCCCTGCTCCTGATTCGTCCAAAGGGCTTCTGGGTGTGTCTGGAGCTATCGCAGCGGCCCGCCGCCTCGTCCAAGCCAAGGAAGAAGAGAGAATTCAAGCTCAAGTCAAGGCGGCCGAGGAAGCTGCTGCGCGTGCTGGAAAAGATACGCCTGCGCACAAGCAGGCCCTCAGTGTTGTCGCGAAGCTCAATGCCCAGATGCGGGCGTCAAAGCTTGTGTTACAATCTGCGCTCCAAGCCGAAGATATTAGTGGTCGCAAAGTCAATCCCGACTCGACTGACTTCCACGCAATTATTCCCATCAACGACTACCCACAGAAAGCGAGATGGAGGGTTACTAACAAGGAGACGATGGTTCAGGTGCGCGATATCGTTAGCTCTTTTCTCCATTCTCATTCAAACTGCAGCTTATTGATATGACGGGTGCCTCGGTTACCAACAAAGGTGGGATTTTTCTTGACACGTTCAAGACCCAAATATTGATGATTATTTCCCCAGGCATTTATTACGAGCAAGGTAAAGAGCCCCCAATGGAAGGCCCGCCGAAATTGCATCTCCTCATCGAGTCGAATGAGGAATACAGGGTATTTTCTTTGTCCTACTTAGCCTTGAGTAGTGTCGCTGACAAGATTTTGCAGGTGGAACAAGCCGTCAGAGAAATCAAACGGCTCCTCATTGAAGCTTCGGCGGCCGCGCTGCAAGCTGAAATGCGCAACCCTACCGCTTCGTCCGGTAGATACAGTGTCCTGTAATCAGTATGGGCGTAATGTACCATCCCGAGGACTGTTAATTATGGTAATATCTTCTTGCTACAAAAAAGAAAAACATTACAACCCGTAGCCTCTCTTCGACCCACTACTTGTACTATAACCCGATGCATTTACGCGTGTTTCTACATCTGTCACTTTCCCCTCGACTTCACGTACAGCACCATCAATCCACTGCAGACTTTCGAGATGACTGCCCAAAATTTGAGCTATTTGGGCCATCGGATCGCCGCCTGAGACTTCGGGCCCGGAAGGTAACGAAAGGCCATTAACGGATTCAATCATCTGCGTAAGCGATCCAGATAGGTCGTCGAGTTGTGTATGGAGGTCTGTTGCCAACATGTAACTGATAGATATGTCAGTGGATATATATTGTGAGTTGAATGAAGTCAGACATACTTTTTATCTCGCTCCGTATCGGCAGGACCCGCGTCAAGAGCACGCAAATTACCGCCATGTCCGCCGAAGACCTCCTGCGTCGCCTTCTCATACGCGTCCAATGTAGAACTGAGATCTTTTTGTTGTTGCTCAATGTGGTCGAGTGACTGGTCGATGTCATTTTGCTCCCGTTCCGCGGCCAACACGTGGCTATAGAGGGCAGCCAACTGGAAGTCCCCCGTCGTCAAATCAAAGCATCGTCGACCATCTGAAGAACTTACATTGTTCCCGTTTTCGATCAGGGCACGATCCCAAACTGCTACTTCCCCCGCAAATTTGTTGAACTCCCGGACGTGGGTCTCCAGTTCACTAGACCACTTGTTAACGATTTCCTCGATCGTTTTCCCTCGAAGCATCGACGGGGGTGCAACAGCAACGACAGGGCCCGAGCCTGCACCGGGTGTGGGCGCCTTTTCGCCTGCTTTGCTCAATCCGAATGCTGCAAGAATCATATAGATTAGAGCATATTGTTTGACGGAAGGTGAATATCGGACTCGCTGGTGCATCTTTCTTCTCTTCTGGTTTCGCGGAGCCAAACAGAGAAATGGCTGGATAGATGGCGTAAGAGTGATGACAGAGAGAGATAGAAAGCGAATACATACCCGAACTGGCAACAGGCTGGGAGGCTGCGGGTCCCGGTGCGGCGGCAGGTGTTGCAGCCGGTTTGGAGAAAAACCCTCCGGCCGGCGCTAATCACGTTGAAAACGGATTAACAACGACAATAATTCAGAGGGGCTGACCTGGTGCAGCAGCCCCACTCTTGTTCGCGTCTAGAGAAAAGGGGGATGTAGCAGGGGCTGGTGTGGTTGGGCCGCTAGGCTTTCCGAACAAATTATTTGTTGGCGCGGCTGCGGCTGTGGCATCTGCGGGCTTCGCGGGAAGACTGAAGCCTCCGGCGGCAGGGGCTGCTGCTTGGCCTGATCGAGTTGTTATTAAACCCACGGTACATACGGGACAAACAATGAGCATACCTGTCGAAGAGCTAGGCTGGCTGAAAACTGGCAAAGGAGATATCAGCAAAGTCAATGAAAGAGCCCTTGAATGGCGTTACAGCTCGGAGTGGCCGGTTTCTGTTGATTTCCTGCCGCTGGGTCCGCTGGTTTTGCTAATCCGCCTCCAAAGAGAGGGTTTGCAGCAGGTGGCTGCGCAGACGACCCCCCGAAGAGACTGGGAGCGGGTGCAGCCGGGGTATTGGCGTTGGACGAACCACCGAATATATTTGAGGATCCCGCAGGAGCACCGCCGAACAGATTGTTCTGTGGTTTGGCACCGGAATCGGCGGGACCGCCACCACCAAAGAGTCCTCCCGAAGCAGGAGCGGCCGGGGCAGCACTGGGGTTTCCAAACACCCCGCCTGACGCCGGCGCAGCGGCATTACCACCCCCAAACAGACCGGTGCCCGCAGGTTTAGCTGGAAAATAACTTAATGCGAAATATTCAACGCGTGAAGCGGCATACCTCCACCACCGCCGAACAGGTTTGATGCTGGAGCTGTGCCCGAGGAAGTTGCTCCGAAAGCACTCGTAGAGGATTCCGCCGGGTCGGGGTTGCTGAAGAAGCTCATGAGTGCAGCTCCAGAAACGCGTCCAAGGGCTTTGGCTTGATTTGGCTTGGAGCACAGCCACCAGTCTTGATTCTCTTTAAAACACAAAAGTCCAAGACAGCAGCTCGCAAACAGAGTCTGTGCTACCCATCCTACGGACGACGTTCAAAGTTACGTATTGAATATTGAGCTATCGGCGACTCCAAGGTCGATAATCATTGACACACCACACGCCACCGACATGTCTGCCTCGGAGGTTACCTATATCTACAAAATTATCCCCCCCTCGTCCCCGGTTCCAGATCCCGTTCCAGAACTATTGCCCCTGAGCGAACTAGACTCTTCGTCGGGCTTCATACACCTCTCGACCTCGCTTCAAGTGCCGGGGACTCTCAAGCACTTCTTTGCAGACAGCTCAGAGGTATACATATGCCGTATCAAGTACGCGACTGTCGAAAAGGATATCAAATGGCAGGTCTCATAGTACTTCACGCTCCGTCGTGTATCTGACTTGCACTTGTAGGGAGGATCCCAATGCTGAAGGAAAGTCGGAATAAAGTCTTGTAGGCATAGGGCACTGACTTGTATACTAGTCTGCGGGCCGAGGGGAGGAGAGGGACTTTTCCCCCATCTGTATAACGGAGGTCGTCTGGGATCGGCAGAGATCGACGGTGTGGTTGTCTGGCATCGGAGCGATGGATGGGATGAGGCATTGAAGAAGGCCGAGTCCTGGCTTGTATATTGAGCGATGCAAAGTAACTGTCAGAAGGTTGAGGAGCACATGTTTTTTTACATCGAGCCAGAAGTATTCCGCGTTCCACTCTCGCCTGTACCATGTCGAAACCGAACTATATCTACAAGCTGGTTGTGTGTTCGCCCCCGCTTCCCGACCCACTGCCAGAGACGCTGCCTCTCAGCGCATTGGACACTGCGTCGGGCTTCATGCACATGTCCACAGCGCTCCAAGTCCCCAGAACCCTTGAATTCTTTGCGGACGACCCGCGCGTCAATGTCCTCCGGATCAAATACACCGTCGTTGAGAAGGACATCAAGTGGGAGGACTCAAAGGGGCAAGGTAAGCCGCAGCAATTGTCGTGGCCATTCGCAAACTGGAGCGATATCCACAGTTCCTGGGCAAGTCGGAGCTGAAGGCATGTTTCCACATATATACAATCGCGGGATTGGGCATAAAGAGGTCGAGAGCGCGGTCGTTTGGGAACAAACCGGTGGCAGTTGGGAAGAGGCGTTGAAAAAGGCCGAATCTTGGCTGGTGTATTGACTAGGAAGTCTCGAGATCTTGAATCAGGAC
>CVRE01179253.1:0-10456 GCA_001179765.1 Crepidotus sp. BD-2015
CTGGGGACGACCGACATGTTGGCGTTCGACATCCGCCTTCTCTTCCCTCAAACCTCACGACTTATCACTGTCTCTAATCTCATAACATACCTCCCCATGTTTCAGCAATCGTTTGGATCCCTCAGCCCGGCAGTACGCTTTCAGAATATAAATATTGCCGGGGCCGGCGTGGATATTATCTGTGACGTACGTCCCCTTGCCTGCGTTGCTGTCCTATCTTTTGGCTGACTGACGCGGTTCTAGTCGTTGCAAGCAAACAAGATTGGTGTAAAAACCTCTTTTGCTGACATCACGGGCACTTTTAATGTCACCCAGTCGCTTAAACTCGACACTGTTGGAGGGTGAGTGCTCATTGTCGCAGTTCTATTGTTGGGATGCTGATATTTTCGTAGCGCTATATATACCAATGTAACGCTAAACAACGACCCCTCACAAGGGCTGCCCACATATTTATCGTTGGATACTGGAAACAGGTATGACCGCTCGGATCTCTGTGGATTGACCGCTGCTGACGCAACACAGCGATATCGTCGCAGACGTGCTACTGGTAGCGCCCGCAAACGGGCGGACGCCCCAGTACCTCGCGCAGGTCAAGACGTTCAGCGGCACGTTGTCGGTGAACATTGCGCACGAGGCGTCTACGCCGCCCGCGGCGCTCAGCATGCAAGTAGACAACAACCAGGCCAAGTCGACGGTCACGCTGGACGCCAAGTACCACGGACTATACGACCTGCGGGCCAAACTTGCCAAGGTTACGGTAGACCACCCGTCCGTGAAGAACGCGGCCGGCTCTGTGCGGTGGCTCGACTCGGACTCGAACTCGACTTCGTACAAGCGGGGGTGGGTGGGGTACGGGACACGACCGGCGCATTGGAACCCAGCGACGGACGGGCAGGTGGTCGTCTCGTCGTCGCTGAGTCCGGTGTGGTTGGAGCTGGGGGCGTGAAACTAAACACATACTAATTGGCGCCAGAGCCTCTTGTTGATACTGTATCTCTGTATTTTTTCTCTGCAATGGGACTGTTCTGGCGATAGATCTCAACGAGTAAGGCTGCTCAGTCAGCTGTATTGACGATGATCACGCCATCGCAATAGACGAGCAATGGCGAATCGATGTAGAAAAAATCAGTATAAGAGACGGAACCTCCTTCAAGTTGTTAGCTGTCCTCCTCTCTGTAAATCCCTTCGCCGCCGACTTCAACTAGACTAGACTAAAATGAGCGCCAGTACGTCATCAACAAGCCCCTATTCGGAAGTATGTGCAGCTAGTACGCTCAAGTCCTTTGGAACTAACCATCATGTCCCAGCTTCGCCGCAATGAAGGCAACCCTCCCCACGGTGGTGTCCTCAAGGTCCTCATGCAAACCACAGAAATTTACGGCCTCTTTGCTCACTTGAGATCTGTGTAGGATCTGCTCGCACGCGACGATGCCATCGCAGACACACTCCGCGACGAGGCAGAATCCCTCCCCGATATTGTGCTCACCGAGGTAGGCGGAAGACCGTAGTTTTCTTCGCCCGGATGTTTACCAGGCCCTAGCGCCAACTGTGCGACCTCGAGCTGCTCACAAATGGCGGCTTCAGCCCGTTAGAAGGCTTCATGACCGAAGCCGATTACACCAGGTCGGGTTACTCCGCGATTCTCGCGCCTACGTGTGCTGACCCGACGTCTCCAGCGTCGTCGACACTCTGCGTCTTGCCAATGGCGTACTATTCCCGATGCCGATCACCCTCGATGTCTCGCAGGCCACCATCGACGCCTTGTCTATCAAGCCGGGCGCCCGCATTGCGCTGCGCGACCCCCGCGACGACGAGCCGCTTGCCATCATCACCGGTCCGTTTTCAACATCGTTGCCCTTGTCGTGCTGAGTTGATTTCAGTCGAGGACGTATACAAGCCCGACCAGGTAAAGGAGGCCGTGCAGGTGTTCGGTGCGGACGACCCCGCCCACCCCTCCGTCGCCTACCTCCGCAAAAGCATCCACGAGTTCTACATCGGCGGCAAGCTCCAGGCCATCCAGGCCCCCACCCACTTTGACTATGTCGCGCTCCGCTGTAAGCCGTCGTGCTCCGTCCCCAAACGAAGACCCCATTCCTGATCGCATTCCATCAAGACACGCCCGCCGAGCTGCGCTCCCACTTTAAAAAGCTCGCCTGGCGCAAGGTCGTCGCGTTCCAGACGCGCAATCCCATGCACCGCGCCCACCGCGAGCTGACTGTGCGCGCCGCGCGCCAGCGCCACGCGGTGCGTACCTCCGCGCCCTCCCGCAACACGCGATCCTGACGTTAATCGGCTAGAATGTGCTCATCCATCCCGTGGTCGGGCTCACCAAGCCGGGCGACGTCGACGCCTTCACCCGCGTGCGTGTGTACCAGAGCATCATGGAAAAATACCCCAATGGCATGGGTCACCTTGCCCTCCTCCCTCTGGTAAGCATTACCTTTCCCGCCCACCCCGTACCCTCACTGACTCATCGCGCAGGCCATGCGCATGGCAGGTCCGCGTGAAGCCGTCTGGCACGCGATCATCCGCAAGAACTTCGGTGCAACGCACTTCATCGTCGGGCGCGACCACGCGGGGCCCGGGAAGAACTCGCAGGGAAAGGACTTTTACGGCCCGTACGACGCCCAGGAGCTCGTCACGAAATACCACGACGAGCTGCAGATCGAGATGGTGCCGTTCCAGCAGATGAGCTACATCCCCGCGACGGACGAGTACCAGCCCGCGGACGAGATCCCCAAGGGCGTGCAGACGCTCGACATCTCGGGCACGGAGCTGCGCCGCCGCCTTAAAACCGGTGCGCCGATTCCGGATTGGTTCAGCTACGAGTAAGTTTGGCGGGCTTACCGATCAACGCGCTCTGATGACCCTTGGTGTAGCGCTGTGGTCAAGACCTTGCGCGAGAGCTACCCACCGCGTAACAAGCAGGGGTTCGTGCTGTTCCTGACCGGCTTGTACAACTCTGGCAAAGACACCATCGCCAAGGCGCTGCAAGTCACGCTCAACGAGCAGGGCGGCCGCAGCGTCACGCTGCTGCTGGGCGAAACCGTTCGCCAAGAACTGTCCGCGGGTGGGCCACTTACCTCGTTCCCAACCTTGCCTTGTGCTTATATTCCATAGAACTCGGATTCTCGCGTGAGGACCGCCACACAAACACGCAGCGCATCGCGTTCGTCGCCGCCGAGCTCACGCGTGCGGGTGCAGGCGTCATCGCTGCGCCGATCGCGCCGCATGAGCACTCGCGCGAGGCGGCACGCGAGACTGTGCTCGCGTCCGGCGGCGCAGGCGGAAACTTTTTCCTGATCCACGTCGCGACGCCTCTCGAGCACTGCGAGCGGCGCGACCGCAAGGGTATCTACGCCAAGGCGCGCCGCGGAGAGATCAAGGGCTTCACCGGCGTCGACGACCCGTACGAGGTGCCGAAGAAGGCGGATCTGACTGTGGATACCACCACGCAAAGTATCCCGCAGATCGTACACAGTAAGTTCTGGCGTTTTACTGCAGCGGGCCGAAATATTAATGATGGCACAGGCATCGTGCTGCTCCTGGAGACGAACGGACTGTTGTAGGTGTGGATACATAGATTGAGCAAAATTATCGAGCTATTGTTGGTGCCCGCTCATGTTGTAGATGTATTGGTCCCCCTCCAATGGTGACTCCATCCAGCTGGGAAAAAATTAGTCAGCTTCAGGGTGATGGTGGGCAATAAACATACTTGACACCGGTCGACGGGGCGTAGACCCATTCAGGCGTGTCCTCGCCCGTGCCGATGGAATTATCCACCAAGTTCGTGAAGAAATCAGATGGCAGCACGTTCTCAGGCAGCGCCTCGTTGGAGGGTTCGGGGACGAAAGGCTTGGACCACCCGTTCATGGCCTCGAACGCAGCATCTGCAGGGGCGACGCCCCTCGGCACGAACGGGTTACTGATGAACTCAAACTGATGCATCGGGAGGCGGCCGAGCTCAGCGGAATGCACGGGCAGGACATGCCGCGGCTCGTCGGGCGGGAGGAACGGGGTTTCCGGGCCGGAAAATGAGGGCGGGTGGGAAATGCGATGGGCCGCGCTGGTAATGCTTCGGGGCTGCACGGAGGAGGAGGAGGAGGCTTCGGAGCTGCTCGTCGAGGCGGGGCTCGACTGCGTATCTGAATAGTCCCGTTCGCGTTTCAACGTCGACGGACCGCGTTTCAGCGTCGACATAGTAGGCGAGGAGAGCAGATCGCCGGCGCTGAGCATCCCATAGATGGTGTCCCTATTGGGCAGCGTCAGTGTCGATGACAGCGGGCTGGGTAAGTATCCAAGTCAAACCATAATCGTCCGGCGATCTGCCACCTATGGTCACGTATTATAGTGAGCGCAATTCGTGTATCAATTGGCGTTCAAATTTACCGTCGCTCGAAGCTACGCAGCACATTGAGAACTGCATGTACGTCGCGTATTTCCTTCGAGGCGTCGACCACCATTCCTGTTTTCTTCCCGGACCAAATTATCAGAAGTAAAATTACGGCGGAATCGAAGAGCGCCATCTGTGCTCGGGTCAATTGCGCCACATGTATGCCCCCCAAAAAGATCACCTTCACGTGTGCGAGAGGTAATATACCCCGTCGCGATTGCTACAATCACAAGTTGAATAAAGGCACCTAGACGGTATTAAAGGGCACTGTACCACATCCATGACATGGCTGCAGGAACGGGCAGAGTTGGCGCATACGGCAAGGGATGGATAGGATCTAGTGTAGGTGGTTTGAGCACCCAACCATATCTAGCGTCAGAGTACTCACAACGGCGAAGAACGGCCTGCCACTGGGATGAACGGTCTGTGAATTTGAATTTGGACGTGATAATACGACGCATAAAGAGATGCTGATTGCTGAGAGAAGATGAAATTTTCTCTGTGCGGGTCCCATCTCACTGGAGGTAAACCTGAGCAACATAGACATGGATGAGCGTCGAACAGAGCACACACGATGATCGGGGAGAGTGTCTACCCAGTTGTTCTTGGGGATCACAGTAAGTTTAAGGTGACGAGATGGAAGGAAAACCAACCATCGCAGAACTGGCAAATGAATCAGTTTCATCTGCATTGACAGAAAAGACTGAACCTACTCTAATTCAGCTACTACTTGTTGATTCCATTGTTCGGCTTCCGCACCACGCTTCTTGGATCGTTTCAGGGTGTACTGCGTGTCGTTCAGTAACACTTCTACAGCATTTGGATGGCCTTTTACCAGAGTTCTTTGTGCAAACCCAAGAATATCAAGTAGCTTGATGTAGCAGTTCATATATGCCATTAGGGAAGGTATCCCTTCAGGTTGTTTGAATGCTAGCGCAGGGTCAGTGTTCTCCCAATAGATGTCGTCGCACTCGATGGGTAAGTCCAAATCGAAGCTGGTGCAGCGGTCAGAGTGGACCATTAGAACACAGCCGGAAACGTACTCGTCTGCCGTGGTAGCACGAGGCCGTCCAAATGACGCGCTGAGGAGAATGTCGATGCAAACGAGTACCCCTTGGTACACATGTGAGTGGTTGCAAGCGAAGAAATGGGCTTAGCCTACAGTATGCCCGTGTCCACAGCTGGTCCTCTGCTGGTTTGTCACCGGTATAACGCCTACGACGATGAGCGCCCACGTCCTGCGCTAGCCGAATACCAATAGAAGTCAATACCCAGCACATGTCCGGACAGCCAGTGCCCTGCAGGAAAATGACCGCAAGCTAGGAATCGTCAAAATAGAGGTGCTAAACCAAGGAGCAAAAGGACGCACACAACAAATCTGCACATCGTAGAGAGACGGTGTTGTGTTGAACGATTGGCGCACAAGCCTAATTTGACCCATCCATTTCCAGCCAGAGCTATGCTCCATGTTCGTCCCCTCAAGATAAACCCGTGGGTCGCTTGAGTACTTTCAAGTTTTTCAGTCAGTTTCCAAAGGGGTTCGGTGTGAACTAGAACTGCACCCGAGAAGCCAGGGAGCATACTATAAGCAATGTTGCCCCAAAGCGACTGTCCCGAAGATGTAACCCAGCGGCGACAGATTTCTCAAAAGTCTGCCGGTGAAGGAGGGGGATGAAGGGATGGACATGGAAGAAATACACTTGGTCAAGGAAGATTTAAACTGTGATTCCAGTTCAGAAGCAAGAATAACATACAGCTCATGAGACTCGTCATAAGATCCTCTTCGGGGAATACGTATATGTCTGGTTGCTCCGAGGGCGGTTGATGCCACTGAAAACTTAAGATTGAGATGGGAGCAGAACCGCAGAACAAAAGAGACTGGCTGGCTTAGAATCCCAGTATTCAGCACGTTTAGTAGCAACAATGTGGTCCAAAAACCGTCTATCGTCCCCACTTTCTCTTTTGATATCCATAGCAGTCTTCAGAAGCATGATATCACTTGATTGCCCATAAAACCGTTTGTGGCTCGAGTCGACCATCAACCCCTTCATGCGGTGATTGAGGTCTGAAGCATTTTTTCAGCGAAATGGGTCGAAAGGTCAATCATAGCGATGGTATGACCTGATAAAACACAACCATCCGTAGCGCTTATAGACAAGTCGGTGGGCGTTGGAGGTCTAGCGTATGTAGCGTTCTTGGCTGCGCCGGATATATCAGGCAGACTAGAACCCCTCAGCACGGCCAGCTCTTGCTCCAGCTTCCGTGCATATGTCGCTATATCGCTCAGTGTTCGCAACACAGACGATGGCTCCTTGGGTAGAGAATACGGAGTAGTTTGCGAAAGGATAGCTGCGATTTGGTTTTGAGCGGGAGTAGGAATCGGAGCACGAGAAATTGAAGGACGAGAGATCACATCCGCTAATTCGTCCGCTTTCGTTCCGCCGCGTCTCTAACGGAGAGGTTGAGTGATGTAAGCCACTGTAGAGAAATCTGTGCGTACGTTTGCTGCTGATGCCAGGTGCGTGCATTGAGAGTCGAATGCTATACAGTTTGAACATATATTATTTGGCATTTTGGCGCTGTCGCCTGTGGAGCGACTGGTAAATCATTGCACGTTGATACCTGCGAACATGGCATACATCGAACTGAGACGGAGCGGAACTTATCAATGAATTGGCACAGAATAGAAAGGTCTCACTCACTTTTTTTGCCTCTTGGATCTTTGTGTTCATAATAGTACTCCGTGTTTTTCAAACAAGGTCTGCGCACCTGCATATGTCACACGCGCCCTAAGCACATTGTCTGAGTTCCCGAAAGTGGGACTGAAGACAGCGCGTTCACCTGGAGGCGGCGTTTTTTCGACCCTGGCACAGGGATTTCAGGGTCGGACATGGTGGTCAGAAACAAGAGTGAGCCTGTGCAGGCTGGCAGCGGAGCGAATCATTGATCAAACATACTCGACATGGCAATTCTGGGCCATCTGTTGAGTTGTCTGCTTGTTGCTTTGGATCCAAACATCGCGAGTCAGAAAACTCATCTTTTCGTACTTCAAGAATGGACGACTCTCTGGAGCAGCCAGATGCCAAGCCGCCAACCGTTACACTCGACGGACTCCCACCAGAGGACGGCGACCAGGCTTCGGACGACGAGGGCGATGTCGTTCTTGACTGGACTAACCTTTTGTAAGTTCCATCGGAAAGCTCTGTTTGTCGCATTAATCGCCACTAGACCCAGCGCTGCGCGTCCTGTGATTCCGCGACGCGGCGAAAAGGAGTTTGAGCCTCAGCCCGGGGGCGGATCAGGTTTACAAGTTCATGTTCTCGATAGATCGCGAAACGCCATGTTCGATGCCTTGAGGGCAACTCGTACCATTTCTAGGTGCTGATAACTCACACGGAGTTGTTTTCATTATCTGAGCACAGTCATTTCCACCCCTCAACAGCAAGGCCGTCAGCTATGCAATATGGCATCCTAACATGGCCAGAGCTCATGTCACGCTCGCTCGCGGGACTCTGTTCACGTCTCTAGGGCATTCAGCCCCTCGTCTTGCGGTCACTGCTGATGGTTCTGAAAAATACCACAAAAGGCTCGAACTCCTCCCTGAAGAAGCTCTGTATCTCATTGAAAGAGGTACCGTTTTCTGTTGGAAGGAGACCACATTGGACCTTGCTAGTGTGGAGGGTATGAAAGAAGTTCTTGGCCCACCTATGAGTGTGCAGCAGGCCTTTAGTGAGATGATAGGGACCGAGGATTTGACCCTGGAGCGATATCAGGTGCGCTGTCTCTCACCTTGCTGTTCCATTGACGTCTGATAGGAGTCAAGGTTTATGCATATCTCAAGCGTTTAGGATATGTTGTAACTCGCGCAACTGCACCCAACTCACTGTATCCCATGCCCCCGCCTTTCGATCTTTCACCGCCTAAACGGAAAACCTCATCCATATTGAACAGAATTTGTTCCATCTTTCCATTGTGGATTTCGAAGTTTTCTCGTATGCTCAGCGGCGGTTTCAACTGGTGGAAGCCGTTCCGCATGAGTCGGTGGCTACTCCGCGACAAAAACTACGGTGAGTCAAACGCTCTCGGAGGCCTGTCAACACTAAATCCGCCACAGGCTCTGTATTCCGTGCTCTAAGATTCATTCCGGCTGGACACAATATTCCACTTCTCCCCACCGAAATGGAACCTCCAGCCAAACCTTCCCCTTACCGGTTTTTTTTCAACGTGCACAAGCCCGCAACGCCTTATCGCAAATCTGCGCCCTGTTTGCCAGACTATCAGATTGTTGTCATCAAGTACGTTAATCTCAATTCCTACCTACCACAGTGCCACGGTTGATGAATTGGCTCCAGTGCTCGAACCACTCCGATGCCTACGCTTCGCGAGTTGACAGCGTTATTCGATATGTCGCCTGAGATGCCACCACCATTACCCCGCCAGCGGCGCCCGCTCAAAGGCACTGCCCCTCCAGCCTCCAACCCAAAACCTGATTTTAAACCTGCACTATCTCCTCCTTCGCTGGGCCGGAGAATTATAAACTGGATTCGTCCTCCGCCTCCTAACCCAACCACTGTGGTTCGTCCTCCACATCCATTCATGGCGATCAAGGCCGGGAAGAAAACTGTTATCGTCGCGGTGGTAGACGCAGGGAGCACCAGCTTCTTCCGGTTTGGGCAGGGTGCTTTCTCTGAATGGGCAGTCATGTAGTTGATCAAATGTATTTCTGCTGTATTTTTTTGATTGTTTTCTTGGGAATTGCACGCTTGATAGCTGGTGTCAAGAATGTATGAAATGGTGTTCCTCCGGTCTACATGGGGTGTATATTACATGTGAAGTGCCTACATAGTTCCAGATGTGTCATCTAAATCAGCCCATCCTCGTCGTCGCTCCAGATTAAATCATCTTCATCGTCGCTCGGGAGACCGAGATTCCGTGAATGTTGTGCAGTATGAGGCAATATGTGATGGCTGTTGGGCGTAAGCCGTGAGAAAAGTAAGTATTGAATTGGAGACTCACTGGTCGAGCAGCTCTTCTACACCTGCATCCCCTGCCTCCCAATCTACACGGACCCAGTTATGGACCAGTTCCCCGTCACGGTAGACTAACATGGTGGGGAGCATATCGAGGTCAACATCGTCGTCGCAAATTTCTCCCTCGTCGTCGTCTTCATCTTCCATGTCCTTTTCATCATAAGGATCATCTGTGTCGTCTTCGCGTACACGACTAGTGCGCCCTACTTGAGGCACGCCGCGAGAGGACGATGAAGATGCAGCGGTAGAAGCGAATCCCAATGCAGAGGCCCGAGCTCGAAGGAATTTCGTATCCGAATAGACACGAGCAAGGCGGGCTAGTGTGTCGTCTAATAGATAGCACCGATCCAGAGACTGACAAAAAAATATGAGACCATGCCATAGGAGACAGGTTGAAAAAGTACTCACCGGCTCGTACAAGTGGACAACGACCCACGTTCCTTTTACTTCCCCTTCTACGGCACTCAGGAACCCCTTGACGCCGACCTCTCGTAGGTGACCGAACCTACCCTGCCGTGTTTGACCAAAAACATTTCGTCGTTCGTCCACTCTCTCCCGCTCTTTCAAAACCAATTCGTCGGCATCGTCCCCCTTCTCCCTCTCTTCCTCCAGATATGTCTTACCGCCAAGGTGGCTTTTTTCCAGCTTCTCCATCACATTTGCCAATTCTCTGGCCCGCTTTTGCTTCGCCATTCCCTCTGCCTCATCCCGATCCCTGATAACGCCCTTGACACCTGTTCGCCCGGGACCCATCCCAATGGAATCTGTCTGCTTCTCTTGCTCCTTCAGGTGTGTCTCAAAGGCAGCGCGACGAGCAATGTCTGAATCGTAATCCTTGTCATCGTCCGATAAATGCAAATGTTCATCGTGCCATCCAGCGTCGGGAGAGGGGGATCTCTCGGGGGAGGAAGAGCGTGAAGTTTTGAAGAGCTCGCCAGAGAGTACAAGTCGCTCGAGTTCCGCCATTGCTGAAAGTAATTGTGACCGTAAAGGAGCGCGTCTTGTTTGACACGAGCCTCGGACCAGCATCAAT
>CVRE01179292.1:3121-16005 GCA_001179765.1 Crepidotus sp. BD-2015
ATAGGAATGGCTTCACCTTGGTCAGGATACCTCGGGACCTTCTATCTATGGATGTTCGTCTCCATCAACCCAACCTCAGTGGGTCACTTGTCCCAGATATCTGGTTACAATTAAGTCATATGGACAGTCGAGCTGGGGAAACCCCCAACGCTCCTTGTTGCAGTCTCCACAGGAAGGAACCACGTTGCGAAAGCGTCGATCAAATTCCATGCGGCCTCGGCAACTTTTCGTTATAAGCAGGTCACTCTTACAAAGGGTATGAACCATCGTGTTGCCTTGTTGGAATACACACCGAAACCTTTTCAAATCGCAAGGTGACGCAAACCCACTCCAGGCTGACGATGATTGTTTGTCCCTGCTGGATCTTCCCGAAGGCAGTCATCTTGAACTTCTACTGCCTTACTCCGATGCATCCGCGTTTCATGCGATGGCAAGTCCGTTCTTGGCCATACTCCTTGATCTCATTTCGTTACAGAAAGTCGACGTCGAGGTAGAATATGTCACAGTCGCGGAGCCGGACATAACTCGGACACTGCGCCTGCCACGAGTTGTGGCTACTACGCTGCCAATATCTGTCAATGTGGAAGATTTCTTCCGCGGAAACCGGTCGGTGGCTGTAACTTCTGTCTACACATCGATACCTGATATTCGTATCCTAGACTTTTCTCCAAGTTCACCATCTCTACTACAAGCCATCAGCATGTCCGCATATCAGCTGCCCAGTTACAGATCCCTGATGGCGGTTTGGACGGTGTCAAAGTAGTAGCCTGCTCGCCCCATGCCCGCAGCGTTGTGGTATGTTTTTCTCTGTTCAGCGCGGATGGCTTTACCTAGCCGCTCTATCAGACTGTTACACCCGCCCAGCCTGCTAATTTCTTGTTCTATCTTGATTCTGTGAATGGACCAGGTTTGCTCTCCAGTTTTGCCCTATCCAGTGACTCACCGTATAAAAAGTGCGGGATGCTCTCAAATTTCATATCAGCTATCGCATGTTGCGGGAAGGTGAGATTCCCGATCATTGGCCACAGCTCGCTGTCAACTCTTTCTTCTTTTAGAAGTGGAAACTTTGATAGAGACCTCAGTTGAACAAGTTCTGTTGAGTTCTGCGGCATCGCTGGCAGAAAGAGTCGGTCTTGTAAACAGACTCGTCGAAGCGCTAGAACAAGATAGCGCATGGGTCGAAATGTACGGAATGTCCGGAGAGCTGAACGTTCCCCAAACATCCGGTGAACTCGGAGAGGCCGAGGAACCTCTTCGCCAAGTGATAAAGGTTGGTATCTTTGGTTATCACTGCAGGCTCCGCTCACGTACCAATGGTACAGCTTCTGCACGAGCATAGACATCCTCACCCGGCTCAAGGAAAGTGGCGAGAAATCAAGATCCCTGTCGATGTACCATACATGAACGTTAGTTTCCCTTCCGATATAGACGGTGTTTATCTTGACGGTATTCAAGATTGTCGCAGCGGCGCGTATTCGTCTGGTCTCATCCCCGCCTCCCGCAACGCCTTCTTCGGATCACACGCCTTCACTTTATGCTGGACAACCGATACCTGCTATTCTCACTATCCACACTTCCTTCCACTGGGGCTCTAGCGTCAATGACAAAGAACGTGCATATATGATGCGGTTCGATGTCGAGGAAATGGTGCGCGAGTGGTTAGTAAGCGGCAGGAAACGCGGGGATTTTGCGGCCATGGTGATTGTGACCTTGCATCCGATTTTTAGACCGCTCATCGTTCACACCAGGATGACGCTACGTATAGCGTACCCATTACGCTGATTGCGCTGCACCACGGAGAGCTTACACTTCCGAAAGTCGCTGTAACTGCCTTGCCTATGACTGGAGAGATGACAATGGGCTCGATGGCAATTCCCAGCACAGAAACGTATCAAGTCCACGGTGCCGAAAAGGTCTTGGTGCTACCTCGTGGCGGCAGAAGTACATTCATACTTGGGATGGGTTCTGGATAGGTCGAAACTGGCTGCATGTACATGGACGGTGGTCCTTAACTTAACTCGAATAAATTATTGGATGCCGCTAGGGTACCCAGTCCATACACCCGCCAACATAATGGTGTTTCCTGCCAAGAGAATCGCGGAGGAGGACGGCGTGGACGGGAAGACATTCCACGAATACTCGATTCCGAAAATCAAAGCAATTCTACGCATGTTAGAAGGGATTGGCTTCACGGCATTGGAGTACGCACTTGATAAACACGGGGTATCGTGTTCTCCACGCTAGGAATGGCAGCTGCTGCGCGTACCAAGAGTAGAATTGGTAGTGAAGCGAACGTGCAAATATAATGCCTATCAAATTTGAAGTGAAGAAGATCGTGGCAATATCTGATGAAGTTTGTTAAAAGAAGACAAAAGGAAGAAAAAAACTCACAATCTGCTGTTACAGGTGCGAAACTGGCCGGAAGATCCGGCTTTCGCAAACCACGTTTGAGTACAGACCATACGCCACCGTCCTTTTGGCACCATACGGCAAGCCCGAATGCAGCCAGGACAGAGACGTGACCGAGAAGTAGACCGTTTGCCCATTGTGGGCTTGAAAATGTTGCCTGGTCGATCATTCTCCAGTTCACAGTCCACTTGTATAAGAACACTCGAGAGAGATCGAATGCTAATCTCAAGTACGCCCAGTAGTCTTCTTCCAGGAATGGCAGAGCGAGCAGCGCGTTAGATGCACCAAGAGTCACCACATGGCGAAGGGTAGCAAGGAGGCCAATCCGCTTGAAAAGAACTACCAGGAGAGCCGGTAAATAAAGCAGGATGGACATTTTGACTGACAGTGCCGCGCTGATGTAAAACGAGTTAACAGAGCCAGTGTTTTTTGGGGAAAAAACCTGCCTGAAAAGCAATGTGCCGATGTCATCATAACCGGTCTGGTATGCGATTATAGCGGCCTGGACGAACGTGACGGCCCAGCAGTCGTTGAACAACCGTAGGAAGAAGATGGAGTGCAGGCGTTTGCTGAGTGGTAACAGCAGTATTGCCCAGTTGGGGATTCCGCCAGCCAGCCAGTATATGGTGCACGTAAGTGCGAGGGAGGCGATATAAAGAACGCCGTAGATTTTTTGGGCCAAGGGAATATTTGCCCCCGCATCGGTGATACCGTAGAGGAGGCGGTGGATGTGTAGATGTCCCGCAGGATAGCTGTATGTATCGATTGTGAGTTTCTCAGAATGTGAAAGATTGGATCAACTCACACAAGCGGCCCAGTGGGCCCAGTAATTCTGGAATAGTCAAGCTCGCCCTTCAGATACACACCCGTTTGAATCATGTAAGTTTGCCAGTCGATTTCTGTGTCTGAGGCAAGATTAGCGCTTCCCTGCTGACCTCATAAACCTCACTGACATGGCACGAAACGGATGATGAGTTGGGAGAACAGAAAGTCGCCCAAAATGACAAAGGACGCAAGCCACCAGAAGTACCGCGGGTCGAGGAGAAGGCGCCCGACATATCGTCGGACAAAGGTCAGCATCCCTCAGCGGGAAAGGTTTGCAAAACGTGGCCGGTCCGGTGTGCCGGTGTCGGCATGAATGCCAAAAAAAAAAAAAATTGTTTTCCCCAAGTCGAGGACTGTATAGTATGACTAAGTATGTACTCGTAGCTTCTAACCTCGTCGTAGGTACAGGTGGAAGTGAATTAACTGAGCCGCGCCTCGCCATCTGAGAGCCCTCGTGTGAAACCTGCCGTACTGTATAGTCAGCGCGTGTGGGAGTTGTGCGTTTAAAAGACCGACCAGCACGATAATAACCTTCCGTCCCCGGTGTAATCACATCTGGTCCAAGAGCCCGAAGACTGTCCTCTACATACTGGCCAATGAAACCGAGTCGCGACTCGTCGTACTCGCAGAAGAGACGAGCTGTGATGAATCCGTCTGAATAGCCTTTTGTAGTTGATTGCTGGTCGGCCGTCATATCATGGGTGTCCCGTTTCGAACGTCGAGAGTGGAGGGTTGAAAGATGGTTATGGAAATGGTTGGACGATCGTTTTCGATTCACGCCCCGAGATGGTGTTGTCCGCCGCGTCGGAGGGGACGGTGCAACAGTTGATGCATTACGCTTGGATAGGATGTCCGACATCGAAGGTAGATCGAGAGACCGTGGCGAGTTGCAACCATCTGTGTAGACGAAAAAATCGGATGGCAGGCTGGTACCAACGGCGGTAGTAAAACACCAGGCAGGATCGGTTTCGCATCCCTCTTTTTTGTAGGTCCAAAAGCTCCAGCCCGCTGTGGTTGTAGAGTATACTTCCATCTGTGCAGTACAAAAATCTTGGCGAGCCACCCCTTCGTCAGGTTCCTTGGATAGACTTTGGGGTGTGAGGGCACAAGACCATTCATCAACCACCAGGTTTCCTCGCTGAGTTACTGAAGCCGTCGCCAATGAGTCCGAGAGTGAGGTTTTAATCTCTTTTGTGTGCTGAGACGCAGACTTTGATCCATCTTGCGAGGTAAATACGAAATAGGAATGCTTGAAGAAGGCAGCGAGTTAGAGGTGTCTGGGTCCCAACAGAAGCCCGCAGACGTACATGATCTTGAACAACGAAGTCGGTCCGGTTTGCGATAAAGTGGCTGAATTGCATAAGGTTGAAGCCGTCGTGGATATAGATTGGGAAAGCCTCAGCAGCACTGGAGACTTGTCTCATCGCGGAAATCGCACGGGTATCTGTTCCATTGAAGATCCGTTTGCGTAAGATTAGTAATACTCACAAAAAGCAGCAAGCCCAGGGTCATCTTGAGGTTCATTCAAAATCTGAATACCTGTCAACCGATCAGAATGCGCAGACGGTGAGGAAAAGGATACTCACCGACAACGTTCGTAACATTACAGAGCGCTCGAATAAGAAACGCGAGGACGGCCACAGTGTTTTCGATATTAGCTGCGCTATTGAACAGGCCCACGTGTCGGTCAGATATACCGGAATGCGGTTGCCCGTTCTGGCTCCCAGGCGCGCCGTGTAGATCGATTAAGACGCCAATGTCTCGTGCGGCCGCCATGTTTATTGCGTGAACGACGAAGCTCCAGGAATTGCTATACACGTCCGCGAAAGAAGAAAACGGTGTGCCTTGCAGAAATTCTGGGTTTGACAAGGACCAATAGCCGATTGGCAGGCGGACAGTGTTGATTCCGATGCTTGAGAGGTAGGAAAAATCTGACTCGGAGATGAAGGTGCCCCAATGATTTTCCAGAATGGCGCGAGCATTCGAGCCCGAAGCAATGTCGAGTTCCGAAACCTTAAGACCCGAAGCGCACTGAAATACGGATGGTGTTAACCAGTTCTCATGCACAAACCAGGAACCTGGTTTTTGTTTGGAAGAAGAAAAAAGGTTAGACGGTTCTCATCATTACAAGCCAAGACAGACCCAGATTCACAGAGCGCTGTGTTCGATATCGAAAAACGTTGGCCGCTGGCCGGTCGAAGGGCGCAAATAGTTCCACAGGGATGTCTTGCAGTGGAGCGTCCATTTCTGAGTCGCAAGAGGTGGAGGCTTGATCCCGCCGAGCATTACGTGACTCGTGGGTGGCAGAAACGGCTTGCAGCAGGACCAAGAGCTGAAGGGTAACAAGTTTGACGTGGTAGGGAAGCATAACGAGGTCGCGTCTTGATAGTTTGGTGTGGGATGCGCTCGCTGACGTGGAGGCGCGGTGGGAAGGCGATGCGCGCTGGGCGAGACGATGGGCTGTGAATGGTAGTCTCTCTTGACGGGCGCTTTATCGGTTCTTGCGCGTTCCTCGCCGCGTATGGTTAAGTATGGTTCAATACAAAAATGCGATCAGACCATCAATCCTCTCAGCCTCCCGCAGCCATGGATGCATGAACCACCGGAATTTCTGGTCTTGCAACATCCTGGATTCACCGAGTACCGCGTAGAGCACTGGCATCTCGCTCGGGATGGGAGCGGCCGGGTGGTCATGGGTGTCTCGGGTTGGACCTGGCAGTATTCACTTCTTCCTCTAATTGTCTCCTCGTTGTGGCCTCAGGTCCGTCTCTGTACCTCCCGAGAGTTGTACAACTGAATACATACAGGTTCATGACAAATTTATCGCCCTTTCGGTACTCGGTCTGGTCCTTGTATTCCTGCTATATTTGAAGTGCACTCAGGTTCTATACGGTAGGCAAAGCATTACAGGTCTGCCATCTCTCGTTGATGAATCTCATATGAAGAGTCTGTCATTGTTATTCCTTCCCAGGGAATCCAGTTGGAGACGCATCGCGGGTTGCCTTGGTTCTCCCCTCTCATGGTCACTCGTCGATTCATTCCTCTTGCATCACTCCAAGATTTCGTTATTCATGAAGGTCTAAGCGGATGGAATGTTCGCTATTATCTAGCTGCGGTCAGGCTATCTAGGTCGGGAGATTTCAAATTGCATATCGCGTTTGAGGTGCGTCCCCGTCGTTCCAGCTCATATATCGTGTTGACTGCCCCTCCTCCGCGCAGAATGTACTACCGCATTTTCCGATACTTCTCCAGGTACATCGTGGTGTTCAATCCACACTTCCCCAGCGGTAAATAAATACATCCGCAAGATGTCCGTATAGTATGGTCCAATAGATTAACGGAGCAAACCATCCTCGCTTTCGTACGCGCTGAGCAGCTCGTCGTACCCTCCTTCGTCGTCACCCTCCTCAGCCGCACTGTCCCCGTTCCTTCTTTCCGATGCCTTGATAGTGCCGGAGGAAATCTTCCGTGACCGCGAGCCTCCCGAGACCTTGCGAATTCGGCCTTCCTGGCTTTCGCCAGACGATTTTCGAGCTTGGTCTGTGGAAGACCTTCTCCGCCCGCCAGTCGGCGAGGCATCATTGAAGGTTGTGGCCTTTGGAGTTGTGACCGTGGCGTCGTGGGCCTGCTCTGCTGGGCTGAGTGACTGGGGGCTTGGCTGTTGGTCTGCCACAGATTTGGGTCTGGACAGGTCTTCTGTACGAATATTGGCGGGGCGGGAAGGGTAACGTTTAGATCGGACCCGCGGGCTCGTCGTTGAGGGCACCTCAGAATCTGTAGTGTCCTGGGGTGTGTGTAAGGACAAACCAGATATCTTCTCCTCGAGATCTCTGGTAGTGATGCCGTTGACGCCTTCCGCCGGCACCTGCATAGACGGTACCGTGGGACTCAACAGGCCTCTGTCTGGCGACGTGCCAGACGAGGATCCCGACGTGGGTCGTATTCGGGAGATGGGCGCCATTGGAGAAATTGACCTGCGATTCAAGGCCACTCGACGGCTGGGTATGTTCATGTCTGGATTCAGTTCAGACTTATTTGGCCGCCATCCCCAGCCAACGGCGTCTAAGGGCGATAAAGACGAGGCGGATGACTGTGAGTCTCGTTGAAGGTTATGCCCCTTGCCCCTGGGCACATGCTGCCACTGGCCATCGGCGACTGGGGCAGCTTCCGATATCGAGTCAGGTCTTCGAGGACTTCGGGGAGGAGCCGTGATCAGCGTCGAGGCACTGAGAAGTAATGGCCGTGGTCCAGCTTTGGCACTCGGTGGTGGAGGAGCCTGCTTCCTTGTCAAAGCGGCGAATGAATCCTGTAGATTACGGGTTCGACTCAGGAAGCCACCCTCCGACTGCGGGGACCACGGAGGACTCGCAGGGGGCGACGAATGTACAGAAGATGACAGGCCAGTAACACTATCTCGCGGTGGGCGGAAGAAAGCGGGGCGAGAGGGAGGGGTGTACATCTCGGGTCGATGCATGGGTGGTAAAGAAAAATGGCGGCCTTCTTCTGTACGAGGAACGTATCCTTCGAATGGTTCCTGCTGGAGTGAAGGTGGTGGCGCTTGCGGGCTGTTTGGTTCGCGTGCCCCCCATGATCTCAGCAGCGCTTTCGCTCTCCAGTTACTGCTGACCTTGGCGAATGTAGCAGCAGCATCAGAATCCTTTAGTCTTTCCGCGTAATTCCAAATAGTGGCTGTCGCTGGGGCCTCTGGTTGACTCTCCGGCTCTGCTTCTTTACTTGAAGGCCATGGAGAGCGAATCGGAGAAGGAGGCGGCATGGGGGAGATGGGAGTAAGTGGAGATGGAGGGGGTTCCATAGAGGTTTTATTGGTGATCCCCCTCCATACCGTGGTTGCTAATCGAGCGGTCAGGCCCGACGGAGGTTCGTCATCGCCTGTTTCATTATCTTGATCCTCGTCCTCGTCCTGTTGGTCTTCTGATTCAGGTGGCGAAATTTCTGGGGACGGCATTTGATTTGTGAAACCCTTCCACATCGTGGTTCTCAATCGAGCACCAAGGGTAAGGTTGTCGGTTTTAGCAGCTACCTTCGCCTCTTCCTGTCGGCGATGGGAAAGATCCCATGCTGTTTGAAGCAATGTATCGATGCCCCCCGCTGCCTCAATGGGATAGAGTTGAAGAAGAGACATGCCCTCCACAAAGGCGTCGCCGAACTCCCAGGCACGGAACGGCGAAGGAGGAGGAATGGTTGTATTCTCGTCGGACCACAAGCTGGGGGACCTAGGCCCACTTTTACCCAATCTATAAAATGACATGTCAAATCAAACAAGCCCCAGAAATCGAAGGACCCACCGGAACAAAGCTGCACGGGCGCGGATTAACATCGCGGTGCAAATGTCCAAGAGGTATTCGAGCTTCGGGGTATTATATCGCTCTCTCATGGGACAAGAGAATAGTGCATCCCAGATTACAAGGACAGACGATAACGGCAAGGTTTGCGTCAGCAAGGGAGCAAGCCAACGGCTGCGCAGATGTCAGTCAGTCAAGTCAGCGGAACGGAATTGATTCTCACTAAGAGTAATGAGGAAGAGCGGGATCCAACCCTTTGGCATGCTGGAGAGAGGATAAGATCTTCTGTAGTGTCAGGCATATGTGACTGCACACATACCAGTGTCTCGGCCAGTTCGTTATCAGCCCAAGTGAGGCGATCCCCAAATTTCTTCATCCAAAGACTTCCCCCCTCCTCGTCCTCCAGCTCGGCAAATTCACCGATCATAGCTTCGAATAGCCAAAACGTGTCAGCTGTCGGAAAGAGCTTAATAGTGCATCAATTAATTACGCAAAAACAATACCTTCAACATGAGGGGAATCTGCAGGCTCAATTTCTTGGCTGAGCACAGAATACAGAGGCGCGAGCAAAGCCGGAATGTGAGGTGAAAGGTTTCCTGGATTAATCATCGAGTGCAAATATAGTATGCGAAACAATGCTGATAGATGTTTCGGGTGGGCATCCCCAGTGTTAAAGGGCTTAGAAGTAACCAAGGTCTTTGGGACCGTCTGCCGACGACCTGAGAAACTCTCAGGTGCAGATACTGAGATTTCTGGAGTTGCATTCGTTTCCGATTCGAGGCGAATCTCCGGAATGGTGGGGGTGGAAGCCTGAACATCGTTGCCCCGATCCTGGATGGCTTTTAACCGAACGTCGAGATTATTGGCATAAGTGATTTTTATTTCATCGGGGGCAGTCTCTTCCAACGGGCATAAGCCGGAATGCTCTGGTTCATCGTTGAGACCACTGAAGAGGCCGATCGGAATCCGGGATAGTTGTTTTGAAACAGTGAATAGTGAGGCGTCCAGCTGTGTTAAGGGGGTTGTCGGGGGCGGAAGGTCAGAGAACGGTTTAAGTAGCCGCCGGACGAGATCCTGGGGAAAGTCATTGGGACGTCTGCACAGCGGACGAGATCGCACGGACATAATAACTGTCTCGTTGCTGCTGGGCTTCACGCAACCATGACGCCTTGAGAACCGGGAGAGTGCCGAAGAACAATCTGAAGTCTCCAAATCAAAAGAAGCACTCGCAGCAGTGAGTGGACTCACTTCCATACGCGAGCCCGAAGCCAGGCCGGCTCATCGGGAATTCCTGCTCCAGTTTCATTGTACACTCCGCAACAGGAACAGAATTCGTACCTCTTGAACACAGCTTGCGCAACCTGTAAATGTCAACGATTGGAGATGCATGGGGATCGAGAAGCTCTGAGAGAGGAGTTAAGCTGAGAAACGCGTTGAACGTCTGCGTATGAGGAACGGTGTAAGAACACACATGTCCTGCCGGCGCGGCTCTGGCATCCATTGTACTCCGTACGCTTTCGCGATGCTCAGCAGATACATATCGAGATTTGCGGCGGTGGGTGACGGAGCGGAAAGGGCGTGGATAACCTGAGGAAATCGTCAGCTTAATGAAGACCACCTCATGGTTTACTGACACGAAGGGATACGTGATTATCACGGTTCGAAGCAGCCGATCTGGCAAAGTCCCCTCCAAGTCGAGTAATCAGGAGCTCACGGACGGCGTGGAGTTCTATCTGAAAATTTGTCGGTAGACCTCGGCAAGAGACCATATGCATACCTTTACACTCTGTTTGGGCGGCTCCGGCATAGATTATGCTGGATGCGGCCTCGAGGACGACCGGACTGTTCACATACTGCGCATCTAGCTGCACAAAGTATTCCAACAGGACCCCAACATGCATCTCCAAAACCTCCAATAAGTCTCCAGATACTTAAACCTATGTTTGAGCTTGGCCATTGGAAAAAGAGCCAACATACCGTCTTCCTGAATCAAATTCTGTGCCTTTACTCGAGCTAATCCGACATTGCCTTGCTGCAAGACAGTTGCAATGTCTCGCCGCGTGATAGAGCGCTTGGATTCTTTCTTCTGCTGAAGAAGGCCTAAACGCTGCAAGGTGAGCCGAAGCAAAGCCTAAGGCGGATCAATATCAATCACGACGGATGCTGGGGTCGCCTAGCCACAGACCTTGACAGAGGTAGGATCCCATCTGGCATTGGCCATGGTTTTTGGTCAGGGGATGGGAGGCCAAAGGCAATGTCAGGAATAGGTCGTGGTGGACATAAGTCTCTCGCTTCACGTAAGGCGACACCCGCGTCATTTTTCACATTTTGGATCTGATGCCCGTATGCCAAGATACCTCACACAAAAATGAACACAGTGCTATTGCTACACAAAGAATGCAGGGGGGAGTTTCGTGAGACTATTGTGTACGCTGTTAGTCCGACTCGACACGTCGGAAATATGCTTCCGTCGTTCCTCGGAAGTAGAGCCACGGTGCAAGACTTTTTCGGAGTAGGACTCGTAAGATATGACGGGCGAGCCGGAGGTTGGTCGCATCATTGGTAAGATTGAACCTCGCTCTAGCGCGGGCGAATTGCTTTGAGGCGGGCTGCGCACCATAGCTAGGGCTAGACCAGCAGCATACATTACAACTGCGTCACTCTCAGCAGTGTTGTTGACATGGTCCGAAAGCACACGCACGAAGGACTGGAATGACCCAGCTGGCAACCAGGATGTATAGGTTGAGGAGACGACAAACACCTTCCGAATCCGGCGCTATGATATGACAGATATGTGAGGAAACGTAAATTATACAAAGAGTATGCTCACTGTGTGTCGGACAGTGGAAGCTGGGATTCCAGAAGGCGAAAGCACCAGCTACGCCGATGTGCGCCAGCAGCAAGAACAGGGAGCGTGCTGCATCCAACCTTGATCGATCGAAGTGAGATGGATGCGAAGGATCCAAAGGAGACTAACCAAGGGCGAAATGGAAGGATAAGCAGAATGAGAAGTATTACGAGCGTAATGGTGTCGGTCAAAAGCATTACAATGACGATTGGGCCTGTGGACAGCTGAGCAGTTGAAGGCGCGTCGGAGAGATATAAAACGGACGTTCAGTAGGGTCAGAAGTATCCCATTCATAAAACATGAAGATGGACAGCAAGACAATCCTGATCATTCGATTAGCGGTATGTAGTTATCCTGTGTCCTTGAACCGTCACATACCACAGAAGACAGAAGAGATTTATGAGGCAGAAGGCGATGGCCCGGATTTTCAAAAAAGAAGGCGAGGTAAGCATGAAGGAGGGACAGCCTGTCGCTCTACCAGAGAGGGATGGGGTGGCGGCGAAAAGGCTGGCAGCATTGGCTTATAATGCATTGAGGACAATCAAAGCAGAGAACAAAAGCAGCTCAAGCTTCATTGTACCACCGTCCTCCGGCCGTGATCCGAACAAAATCACCAAACGGCGAGTTCACTGCCACTGTACATGTACAGTTATTAGCGGCTGAGGCTGTTAGCCAATGTCGCCTTCGAGAACCTTCTTGTGCTGCTTCTCCATTGCTGCCAATGTGCTCTGCGCCGGTAAGCGGGTTCCAGAGAGCAATACGGATATGGTTTTACTTTTGATTTTTTGTGAGGCGGAGTCTTCCTGTTCCCTCTCTTTTCTCCGGTTCTAGCCCAGCATTTTAAGCTCACACAACCACAACTCACGTCCATCGTGTTGGCGTGAGTTCGCGCTACGCTCTACAACTGACATATCTAATGTCTTTCCAGAGGCATGGCGGGCCAATATCCATGTACACCCCTCGTCGGAAAGATTATTGACAGCCAAGGGCCTTGGCTTTGCTCGCTCATAGCTGGACTGTTGTTCTCCTTCGCGTTCGGTTCATTCTTCTACATGCTAAACGGTTTGGAAACTCCGCCATCCCAGGCTTCGGTCTATCTCCTAGTCTTGTTGTTTGCGTTAGCAGGCTTTGCTACCGTCTTCTCGTATGTCAAAATCATCTCCATCTGTCCACCACTTATCCGTCCGCCGACACAGCTATTTCTCGTCGTTGTTCGCTGCAACACGGAATTTCCCTTCTCATCCTGGAGTGGCGTCAGGGACGGTCATGGCTATTTTTGGCCTTTCGCCACTCTTTCTGTCTTTCATTGCGTCAAGTTTCTTCACCGACGATACCGACAAAAGCCTCAATATACTCAACTTTCTCATATTTTTAACATTATTATCAGGTGTTGTACACCTCATTGGGGCCTTCAATCTTCATGTTCCAACTTCAAGCATTCATCTCACAATTGCACTGCCCTCGGAACCGAACGAGACAACCGCACTTCTCCCAAATAC
>CVRE01179315.1:0-13127 GCA_001179765.1 Crepidotus sp. BD-2015
AAGGAGCCCTGCACTTGTCATCCTTCCCTCGACATGCCTTGTCTTTGTATCGCGTGCAAGTCGACTAAGCCAAAGGACCGAAGCAGTCGTCTTGTCGGTACCGTCGACCTTCCTCGAGCAGGCGCCGAGCCCGTGGCGCTCCAGCACATGCCCAGCTGCATTTGTCAAGTGGAGAACCTCCTCGAGGACACCAGGACCCTCTCAGACGACTCTGACGGTACGAACCCTTTCGGCCCGGAGGACGCTAAGGTGGTGATTTCTGCCAACGCATGTGTCTCGCTCTTATGTCCCATCTACTTGGATAGTACAGTGCCCGCGTTCGTGTTCCTTGTATCGTTGCCTATTCCAAGTTCACCGAAGAGGAGCACGAGACGCCGTGTTTCTGCTACGTGCGCGTCCAGATTTGCAGATCGCGTACCTCGAGGACATCTGCTGTGGCGCGGCGCTGAGAGACGCTCATCTTCTTGGCGCTCATCAATGAGACAGCGTGTTGTCGTTGGGAACACTGGCAGGAGGCGGCCGAGTGTTCGGGTTAAGCTGCCTGGGAACACGATGCCTAAGGACAGGAAGCCGGACAGCCAGAACAGCGTGGACGTCTCCTATCTGGAGGTAGGATATCTCGGCCCCTACCTCCAGATCACAGACGGGATCCAGTACATCTATCTCGAGGAGTGTCCTAAGATCCGGGACATAGTCGGGAAGCGATCCTGGATTCCCGGGCGAAAGTCAGGATGGGTATGGGGGGGCGGGCGTTAAGCTGCGAGGCTACTATCTGGGGACGCGGCTCCGAATGGAGCGCTGTGTCGCGTTCTACTACGGGCACTCGGGTTCCACACGAACAACCTGCTCGTCCCGTGTACAGTGCAGATCTTCCTCGCGTTCTCCTCGGCGCTCTTTTACGAAGCGAATGGATAGTCGAGCGTGGGTTTCGTTAGCTCGCTGGACTCTTCAATCCTCTGCCAGACGAACCCGTCCGGGCGGTTCGTCACTAGCCGGACCGAATACTACAACCTTGTCGACAGGTCTGCGTGGATCCGGCGGTATATCGTCAGTGCTATCGTGGCGTTCACGGTCTCGGTCTTTCCGTCATCTTTGCAAAGTGCGTCGCAGCGCCGAGACCGCGACTTGCTCGCTGACCCATGTTCCAGAGCTAGGAGGGCGGATCCGAGTGGAATGCTCTCGACGACAGTAACCGCAGTATGGACTTATGCGTCTCTTGGGACGGTAGAGAAGGTCGCAGAGTTCGGGTCATCCCGCACCGTACATGGGACGGCGGAGGTACCGATGGGGCCTGCGCTTCTCTAAGGTACTAGAACCGCTCCTTAGCGGGTAGACGCCGTCCCTCCGCGCCCTGTTTGGGTCCATGCTCTGCGCCGTACCTGCGTTTATCCTGTGCACGAGGCATTTAAAGCACCATTGCTGTATGACGGTCACACCGATACTCTTGGATGTGAGAGATAGGAAAGATGTCGTAGCAACCGGAAAGGAGTCGTGTCCAGCGAACTAACCGCTGGCTCATACCATGTACTACTCGAACGCCTGCGACCATTGTTCTGCGTCCAACCGGGCGTAGTCTGCATCATCTGTGAAGGTCCTGTTGACCAGTGCGGAGAGGCACATCAGTCGAGGCGTATTCCGTCTACTTGTTCGTTATACTCGAGCGGGTGCACGTTGGCGGAGCAGATATGAACTTCATTCGAGAGTGAGGTATTATACAGGTCAGACGTACTTGGTCAAGGTAAAAAGCTTAGAGGGGAGGGACAAGTCGCGTCGAACTACTGTGATGTGTGGGACTCCTTTGCTGCCTCCGCGGTCCTCCTATGAAGCCGGATGCAGAACATCCTCAGCGCCAGATTATTGGTGGTTTCTGCGTGTGTGGAGAGCCTCATAAACTTGAGCCTCCAGCAGGAGCAGTTCCGACTTCCGTGCTCATATTCGTAGCCTGCTCGATGCGGGCAATGGCCGACCTCGGCTTCATCTACCAGGCATATGAGAACAACCGAAGGATCTTGGGCGAAGTGGTCTTACCGCGAAATTCTATTTCGCGAGAGGCTCTGTCCTGGTACTCCGGACGCGCGACGCAGATATTTATGAGCCGCTCATAGGACATGGTCGCCAGAGCCAGCGTGAATTCCAGTCCTTCATCGTAGCGGGGTTTTTCATTTATGGCGTCGAGCCTGGAGACCTGTTCGAAAGTGTCTAGCGCATCCTGCTGCGCTTTGGGTTACGTTCCGTGGCAATGGAAAACTGGGGACGGAGCTTGCCGTGGTCATCGACTGAGAGGAGCTGGAGCGGGGCATGGCGCGATAAAGAGGGTCCTGTGGGGTCGAATGGTCGACTTATATACGGTGTTCTATTATTACTTTGTTGTCGGTTTCACGGAGTGAGATCTAGTGAGCCCTCGCACGCGATCTGATAGGTCTCAAGCACTACATTTGGTTCTAAGTTCGATCTGGGACGGAACGTGGACCGCTCTATTTAGGGACGAAAGATTCGCAGACATACGATGTCGTGTGTACAAGGATTTTGGGTCAACTGTATGGAAATGTAGGTACTAGCAGAACAGGACAGTCGCGGCTCGCCCGTTGGTCACTGCGAATCAAGAGGGGGTGGGAGGGGCGCCGAAGGTGAATGGCGCAGAAACAGCAGTTCCGAACGCGAACACCGGTGGGTGAGCGTCAGCGACGGCTTCGACCCAGTCGAGAACCGCCTGGGCCCCCTCCGGTGTGTTGGGCGCAGTCCGTGCCCTGTTCGCTTTGAGCCGCCAGACCGCGTCTGCTGCAGAGGTGGGGGGCGTTAGTCCCTGCTTCCTTACGACATAACAGAAGCCTTACTTGTGCTAGTAGCGCCTTGCAGATGGCGGGGACGGACAGGCTTGACAAACGATGGAATTCGCCCGTGGCCGACGCCAGGGCATGCCACCCCTCCCAGAGCCCAAGTCACGACATCTGGGGGATCCCATACGCGCCCGATAACTCTGGACCCGGCGACAGGGCTCCGGAACGTGCATACAAAAGAAGCGGTGTCCACCATGGAGCGCATCGTGCTAGGGCAAAACGGGTGCTGGGTGCAGGTGTGAGGTAGCTGGGAGGCATCGTCCAACAAATTGAAACCTCGGACGGCTACATATTTATCCTGGATAGATTTCAAGTCCTGCACTGACTCAGCCGTGTTCAGGTGGAGGGTCGCGGAGTTAACGACGCCGGTGAGGGAGTTCGCGGTCTCGGCATATCCAGAAAACATCCCTTTTATTTTCAGTGAGGGATCGCAGAGGCGTAAATGCAGCACTAACCGGTTCCGCCTACCGCGTTGGCGAGAAAGGTTGCTGGTACCTTGAAAATCGAGAGCATTGCGTTGGAGGTCAGCGTGACGTGGACGTTGATGCTAAGGTCGCTTCCGTCGCGACCGAGGCACGTCTTATGGGTAACGTTCGTTCGACTCCCGGTTCCCGAGGAAGAGGACCGGACGGTGTACCCGGCCATGAGCGTGAAGAACCGAATTAGGTGTGCATACATGGTCTGAATCACGTAGACGTCGAGGTTGGCCGGTTGAAATAGAGGATTGTGGGTAGTCGGGAACAGAGCGAGCAACGCGACGGAGCCTACGGTGCCGAAGGTTCAGATAGGTGCACTGGTACATCGACGGAAGAGGATATACCTCCAATGAAGCTTGACGTCGAGTGGAGGACGTAGCGCATGTGGGCCCAAGTGACTCCGAAGAGATTCAGTAGTCGTTCCATGTTCCGATCAACGCTGTCCTGTACCAGTCGGTGGTAGTATCTGGAGGTCTTGCCGAGACCCTCCACCAATGTCGGCATGCTGACCAGACTCAGTATCTCGTCCATTAGCTCTGTCGGGAAGCGGAGGAGGTAGTCCGGTAGTGCCAGTGGTGAGACCACCGGCGGCAAGACTGAATGAGGGGGAGCAATTGAATTTTTTAGTGAGTGGACGCGTGATGACGACCTACCTTCCTCCGCGGACGAGTCGAAAAGCCCGGTGCGCGCGGACAGGAATCGGAAGACCAGGTTAAAGGTTTCGCGGGTCCAAAGGGAGAGCCTAAAAAGCACGCTCAAACAGATCGTGTTAAGGATTCTCGTCCTTCGTTCGGTCTTTTGGTAGTTGTTGCTGGCTTCTTCAGCGGCGGTGTTCAGGCGAGTGACGATACTCTGGATGTCACCGTCAAAATGATAAGCTGTTAGCCCGAGGTCAGATCGCAGGCACGCGGAACTCAGAACGCCGGTCGTACAGGGTTGGCGAAGATTGCCTGCACTGTCTGAAATTTCCGACGTCGAACGCCCGTACTCGGTTCCGTAATTGTAAGGGTCCATTGTCTGACAAGAGCGGTGGTCGGTGGCTGGGAGACTTGGACGAGGAAGTTGGCGTCTGGGAAAGCGGCGAGGAAAGAGGCAGGATACGGAGTGGGGGGTGGGGGGGCAGTACTTTTACAGAGATTGCCATATATCTATTCATGCTCTGCCTGACGGTGTACCGATTCGTCCGAGACCTAATCTGCGTGCTGGGAACTGGTATTGGCGGTTACGGAAGTTGGCGAAGGAGTAACTTATGATGCAGAGATGCACGAATGAAACGAGGCAAACATGGCCAGATCGCGTGCACGAGGACGATCGTTGAAAGTTTAGCAGACCGGAGATACAGCGAATATATCGAGCTGTCGAAGCAGCTGAGCGTGGGACGAGATTGACCAGCTGAAAAGCTAAACATCAATCACAGTACGAGGCGAGCGAACCTGATGGGGTACGGAGACGTTGGAGATCCTGGCATTGTGGAATATGAGTTTCCATCGAAGAGTCCCTGGAACATCGAACCAGCAGTTGGGGACCAGGAACCCCCGGGGCGAGAGAGCTGTCGAGATCCCACCGTCTGGACTCTGCCACGATATTGGGGTTCGGTAGGACAGCCGAAGACACCTAAGAGCGGGGCATAGGATTACACATACGCAGTGCTCCATAGCTTGTGACCCGTGCAGCGGCGGCGATGAAGCCTTTCCCTTCCTGACGTTATGGCCTTGGTCGTGTTTAGAGCGTCGGGGCAGATAGAGTGCTATTAGTATTACTATTAATATCACTGATGCCCAAGTGGTCACGGTAGTCACACGGCAGTCGCATTATTTTGTTGAATGACCGGCAAATGAACAGGTTTCATAATTTAATACATAACAGCACACAGGAGCGCCCACCGGAACCACGCTATTCCATGTCGGGCAGAATGGGCAGCGAAACTATGCCATCACCGCGAGAACCAGCGTGGTCGAAAACGCAGACTATGGTTGTTCAGCTGTCGACAGCATGCAGAGTCGTTGTTTTACTGGGCTTACTGTCTATGCTAGTACGGCTCCGGTGGCCTGCAAATAATAGGCTATCTGGTCGGGGTCTCCTTTCAATAGGGCTTTGTCTAGCTGAATGTGATGGAGTCGGTGGCAGATGTCCCTATTGCGTTGCCTGGCGGTTGTCCTTGGTGTTGGGTGGTCGCATCTGCACCGGTACCGCGTGGTGCTGAAGTGATAGGGTGCACTGGGTAAGCAGTGGGCCCAGCCTTCTGTTACTGACGAAGGAGGTCAGCGTTTGTTGGGCTGGATGCTAGGTTCAGATGATACTTCGGAATTCCTTTTCACGCTCTACCATGTCGGACGGGTACTCGGGCGAACGATACTGGAGTATGTCGGAGGGGAAGGTTGAAAGGGTCAATACTTTCCGGATGATGGCATCTTCCTCTTTTCGTTCGTCGATGGGCGGCGGATGCACGTCCTCGACGGTGAGCATAGTGGTCAGAATGCATGAATCCGTTCTCCCCTGTACAAACGTTTCAACGGATGTTTTACGAGGCTTTTAGTAAGACAGACGAACTGTTTGGTGCTGAACCATGTACGCGTATGCGATCAGAGACAACCGAGGAAAAATTGGGTCGGTGGGCTGAACTGGCGAGAAGAAGACGAGCGCTTTATACGTTCCTATACTTCTGGCGCTCGTTCAGCGTGTGGAGCATTGAAGACGTGCTTCCATTTGCGAAGGTTGCGGAATGGAAGCGAGGAGCGACATAGATGCGAGCGGAAGCTCGTCCCAGATCTTTGGTATGGCGGAGCTGCGAATGCGACTGAGAGGCTTCTTTTCGAGATACAACAAATGTATTGTAAAACGAGGTACTCTCGCGGTAGTGTACCTGACAGCGAAACAAGACGCGTAGGCTAGTACATGGCCGGTGTGGTCAGGGTTGGGAATTCTCCAACGCGAATATCGCTCCTGAGATGGATGCGATAGGTAGGACGGCGGGCTCGACTCCAATCACAGAAGGGCGACGGAAGGCCATGGCAGACGCGACCGCGGTGTTAGAGTCTGGAGCAGCTCTCAGGAGATCTACGCGGGCGCGCCAGCATCCGTCGCCTGTCGTACGGACCAGTTGAGCGGACCAGGGTTCGAGCAAGAGTGAGGAGCGTACCGGTTTCTAGGTCTGCTGCAGTCGAGGTGATGGTCTGCGGGGACATCCTCTTGATGAATACCGGTATACGGCCGAGGGCGGATCCAGGGCACGGGAGGCCTCCGAGAGCCCACATGACGACGTCTGTCGGGTTCCATTTGACAGCACCCGAGCCGGCGACAGACGTTTGGAACTTGAAGAAGAAGGAGTCTTTGTCCAGCATAGATCTGACGGTAGAAGGGCATAAGGCGTCCTGTGTGCACCGATGCGGCACCTCCGAAGCTTCGGTGAAGAGGGTGAATCCCCTACCCTCGTGTTCGCGGATGATCTCGTAGAGGCCTCGGACGGATCGGGCACTGTTTAAACGAAACCCAGACGAGTGGAGGACGCCTTTGAAGTTGGCGGTACTGTCGATATAGGCGGAGAAGAGACCTGCACGACGGGATCAGACAGGCATCGGAGGGATTATCCATAAGCTTGCCAGTGCCAGATATGGCGTTCATGACGGTCGTTGAATTAGAGTTGAAGACCGGTAGCAGGGCGTTTGGGGACACGGAGATTATAAGGTTCACGGAGAGTGGGCTGTCGGGACGGTGGAGGCGAATGATCTGGCGGTAGTCAACGCTCCGAGCCTGATGTGGGAAGGGGGGGAGGGACTACCTGCTGGATTAAAGCGCTTCTGACCAGCCCTGGAGCGACCATCGAAGACACATCGTAGTTGGCGATCAGCTTGAGGAAGCGCACGACATGCCGGTGGCTGTATCGAGTACAGTGGATGTCCATGCCGCCTGGATTGAATAAAGGAGGCGCGTGCATTGTAGGGAACAGGGCGAGGAGTGCGACAGAGCCTGAAATGTAGCTTCCTGTAGCGCTCAAGATGAAACGCATTTGGGGCCACGGGATTCCGAAGAGGCTTAGCAGTCTGCGCATATGGGCGTCTACGGTACCGTTGACCAGGTAATAGAAATAGTGAGAGGTGCTGCCAAGGGACCGCAGGGTCGATATCGGCATGTGGACAAGGATTTCGGATGTTATCTCGGGAGGAAAACGGTGTAAAAACTCCGGATCGCCACGGTGTAGTCTGACGCTGCTTCATGATGAGCGGAATCTGGCTTTGCGCTGTAGCCTGACGACGTACCGGTCCTGTCCAGTTCTCGCTGCGGGGGACGCGTCGCGTATGGTGGTGGATGCGTGGGTGAGTTGGCTACGAACGGATGCGAAGTCGAAGACCGCGCGGAACATGGATGGCGACCATAACGATACACGCGCGAGGAGGTAGAGCGACTGAGGCAGCTCATGCGTGATGTTCAGTATCGTGGTCCTTACGTCGACGGCGATTTCTGGGGCAGGGCATCCGCGAATCGCGTCCGTTATGGAGTAGACGATCATGGCGACGTCAGCATCGACACTGACGATGTACGGGTCTCGGCAGGACATGAGCGAACCCGAAATCGAAGACGAGCGGAGCAGGGTATACCGTGGGCACCTTCCTCCGAGTCGGCGCCGGCGTCTGACGCGTTGGCGGTAATGGAATCGGTGGTTGTGGCGTGGTCCTGTTGTTCGACGTCGGTCATCGAAAGGAGCTGAGGTCTAACCCGGCGGATGTGCAGGTTAAATACGTTGAGCCATCTTTGCTGCTGTTGTGCGGATTCGTAACGAGCGCGATTGAAGTAACTGCAGGCCGGCCTGGTTCGAAGGCAGATGAGAAGAGGTGCAGAGACGCTAGATCGTTACTGACTTGACAGCACTGGTGCGTCTGTGGAGCGCAGTCACTGAGTCAGCAGATTCGGCGGGCGGGATGGAGAGGCGCCAATGTGCCCTTACTATGTAGTGATAGTTCCACCGAAGACCTGCACCATAATCGAAGCAAAAGTCAGCTCCACTCGGATCAATCCGGGATCGACTTGAGGATGGCTGACGCTTCTACGTTCTCCAGATCAGACTCCGTTCAATTTTTCTGCTACGTCTGCGCTGCCTGTGAGATTGGCCTGTGTAGACAGATAGCGATGAGCTCAGCTGAGAGCACTCGATATACGTAACTCATCGGAATTCAGAGCCAGCATGGGCGATGAACGCAGAATTTATTGGTACAAGGTCGTCAGGACAAATAACGGGGACCGTGAAGTGCCAGGAGGAGCGGTGAGGTAGGCAGACTAGGTAGCAGTAAGTGTGTGTTGTAAGCCATGTAAACTGGTGGAACGCAGTAACTAGCTGAAGAAGTACAGGCGATGTCTGTTGGTAGCGCAGGAAACCGGAGACATGGAAACTCGCGCGTCGTAAGGAATCTGCGTTTAGGTCTCCTGGCCGGCCTCGGCTGTCGCCGCCGGAACAGCCCATAGTGTAGCCTCCAACATCCTATAACCCTCATCCAGTTCATACATGGAGAGTGGGACGCCGTATGCAACTACCCCGTTGTCTTCGTGGAAGCCCGACAGTCCGTAGTCGTGGATGATATGACCCTCTCCACCCATGAATGCTGCGAGGGGATGGTCGGTGGCCTGGAAGGCAGGATCAAGCAGCTCGTGGGGCACGAGAAGGGTCTTTGAATAGCTAGTGCCGCGGTTCGTAAACTCTGCTTCCAGTACAGCACAGGAACGGCGCTGGATGCACTGCCCGTGATTCCGGACGAGGGTAACGGACTGCGAGAGGCCGTTCGTGAGCAGCACGGTTTTCCCTTCGGCAAAAAAGCCGACGATAGGCGGCCCCAGAACTCCGTAACGAGGGACCCTAAAATGATCCACCGTTCTTGTTATCGAATCGACGACGGCAACTGGTACCGCTGGAGGGTACGGGGTGAAGACTTCAGCGGCTTGCGGGTCTAGGTCTAAAGCCTCCGGCACGACTCCATCCTGCAGGCCAGGTGTCTCCAGATTGATCCTGGGCGGAAATTCTTCGTGGTGGAGGGGGGGCGAGCGTGAACGGTCCAAAACGCTGCTCAGACGATCGATCGCTTCATGCGCCACGTCGAACGCGCCTTGGAGAAGCTCGTCTAAAGCTTCCTGGTTGGGTGTAAGTCCGGGTAGCTGGTCGGGAAATCTGGGACGAACTGCGTCTATTTCGCCCATTGCGTCATCAGACGAGTCTGGAGTTGGAACCTCGGGAATGGGTGAGAGCCCTGCTACATTCCCTGATACCGTGCGGACAATGAGTAATATTCCTGCGACTTATTACGTTGAATTGAATTACCGACCAGACTGCTAGATGGAGGCAAGCCCCTGTAGGCGTAGTTGAGGTCGATTTCGGCTCGGTCTTGTTCAGAATGCGCGTCTTGCGCAGCATGCAGGGAGGGGTGCGGTTCGTCGGCTGGGGCAGGCATCAAATTGGGGGGTGAGGCGGGAGGTGGGGAAAGGCTCGGGCTGGAAGGTGGAGAATGAGTCGGGGAGCGTTCTAACTCACAATACTCGTAGTCGTTGGCGGCGTGGAACCGGACGCTGGCCGGTGTGTACTGGTCTGTCCACTGGGGCTGGTCCATGTAGGTGTCTGAAAGAAACCGATGTGACGGAGAGGCGTTAAGAGCTGCAGTGGAATTGACCATTGTACGGAGAAGTCTTTGAATGGACGTGTGCACAGAATCGCCCGGAAAGGTCATGGTATTCCTGTGCACGTCTTGCGTAGGTGAACGTTAGATGGGTGGCGGTTTGTGCGGGGATCAAAACGCGCGCGAGAATAGGAGATCTGTTGCAGTCGAAGACCCTGCAAGTCCGCCTCTGCTTCTATCAGAATCTCCCTCTCTTTTCATTCTGGTGGGGCTTCTTCTCCACATAATAGCAGTCGCAAGTCCGGTAAAGCTTGTTAGAAGGAAGATCAGGCTGGTTGGATCCGTTCGACTGCGGTGGTCTGTCCTTTGGCGCTCTACGTTGAGAACGCGGGTATTTGACAACGTTTGACCGACGAAATGTGGTTGGCCGCGGTCGATTTAGGGACCTTTTTTTCGGTTCACCGTTATTGGTAAGGAGGAACACAGAACCGGCGAGTGATGTGACATGGCCAATGCGGCAATGCTGGATACGGCGATACGGCGAGTGATGTGACACCGGCGTGTTTTGCATTCAACTGGTCCATATGGGGACAAGTCTCGACGGGCCCTGATGTTTGTACGAACCAAGTGGTCTACGTACTCCAGTTGGGAGCACACCCATTGCACCGACGTACTGGACAAAAGCTGACGTCCTGCGGTGTATGTAGACGCGCATGCACCGGAGGTTGTCGCACTATGGAGGCAGACCGCCCGTTCTTGAGGTAGACTGACGCAATAAGGAGATCGGACTGGGCGACTTGCGACAGACGGGAAAGAGTAGAATAGCATGTAAACATCGAGTAGCATTACGGAGAGTAGTTCGCAGCTTTAGTGCAAGCCGATCGTGATCAATACGCAGATATTACTCCCGTGTCATCCGCTTGCAAGTAGTAGGACACCCGAATCCTGTCCCCGGAGCTGACTGCAGCCTCCATCGCTGCCTTGAGGCGCATGTGGAGGACGCGATGGTGGAGGTTGTTGGTAATCTCGGCGGGGGTAGCAATCCTCTTGTATTTCGGGAGAGCGCAGGTGCAGCCCTTGGAGCCGAACTCGTATCCCGAACCGGCTGGGCAGTGGACGCAGTCCTGCTGTGCTTTATAGAACTTAGAAAAGAACGAGCAAGTGAGTGAATGCAGACGCACATCGAAAATCGAACTCTCTGTCGATGATGGATAGGTGGTTGGGGTGGGAGCTGGCCACTAGCTCCAGCTTGTCATAGGACATGGTCGAGAGCGCAAGGGTTAGACGAATAGTGCGGTCTTCCAGGTCAGCGTCCGCCGACATCTCATCTACTGCTCGCAGGAGATCCAGGTGTGCGTGACCAGCGGGCCTGGTTGCGTCGTCTGAAGAAGCTGTACGAGCGAACTGTGGATGCAGGGGAGGTGTGAGTGTCTATGCACTGGTGTGGGGGTTCGTGCTCGCTTCGTGTCCAGGTGCTGCGTCTCGACCGTTGGACTGCATTTTTTTTTCCGTGTCTGTGTGGCGAGAAATAACGTAGCTTGATATGGGCTGGGAAACGGGGAGGATGGCCGCGGTCGATAGTAGGTAGTACGAAGCAAGAGTCCTCCTTAGTGCCGTATATATATGTATACGCATAGTGGAGACTCGCGGGTATCTTTTAGGGGCCAGTCCCACGGAAGTATGGAAGTAGTGGAGCGGCAGGGAGACGGTAGGGAGCGGTCCAGACAAGAACAAATGATGCAGGAGATGGATGACTCCACGTGGACGGCACGGCGCGTGTCACTGAACGCGCACACTAAATTGTTTCTTTTTTGTTTTTTTTCGCCGGGAAGTACCAAGAAATATTACACGGTGATACAAGCGAATGGATTATGGACGGGCCGCCAGAACGAATCTCTCGGACATATCGGTAACTGCAATGAACGGGAAAGCAGAACTAGCTGGGGCCAAAAGGGCTACTCGTCGTCGGTGTCGATATCCTGAAACTGAGCGGTTGAAGGTTACCGCGCTCTATTTCTCGTCTCATTCTCGGAGCGCCAACAGAGTAGGCAGCGAGGATCGTGTCCCGGATGACGGAGATTGAACCATCCCGGGTATTTATGGCTGCCCTGATCAAGGTAGCCCTTCTACGCCACAGCTCATCCGCTTGGAAAAAGTAGCATGAGATTGGTGCGCAATCGACGGCCACGACAGCTCACCCGTGTTAGGAAGTATCCTCCCGGGGGAGTGTAACGGCGTCGAGCGACGAATAAATAACAGAAGGGATGCGGCCACCGACGGTGCCTGGACAAAGGACCCCGCGCAACGCCCATATGATGACGTCCGTGGTGTTCCAGAACCGCTCAGTGGCTCTAGTCCCGATAACTGGCTCCTGAAGAACGGCAGTGAACGAGTTGGTGTCCACCATAGCGCGGAGGGTAGATGGGCATAACGAATGTTGCGTGCAGGTATGCGGCTCGTCGGAGAGTGCGTCTAGGGAAAAGCCCCTTGGTATGTACAAGAATAGCAGTTCCATTAAGGCTAGGATGATTGCGGTGTGTTTAAGGTAAACATTGCCCTTCGAATGCTGTAGTGGCTTCGTGGTAGGCGGAAATAATGCCTTGTGTTCGGACGCGTCAACCATTAGTCTGTACACAGAACAGGACGGCTGACCTGTACCAGTGACGATATTCATAAGGATAGTAGCCGGAGCTTTGAAGATCGGGAGCATGGCATTGTAGGCAAACGTGACGGTGACACTGATGGTTAGGTCGCTGCCTTCTCTAGCATGGCAGACTATGTGCATGATCGTACTGTTCTGAAGAGTCGGGGTAGTCTTGGAAGAGCGGACCGTGTACCCGGCGGCCAGCTACAAGAATCGGATGAGGTGCGTGTACATTGTACGCATCGTGTACAACTCCGTGTTCGAAGGCTGGAATACCAGGCCCCCGCGGTGAGTGGGGAAGAGAGCGAGCAGCGCTACTGAACCTGTTTCGGATTTTAATACAACGCGCGACGAGGGTAGACTGCGGTGTTCCGGTACCTGATATGCGACTAGCTGTGGCGTCCTGCACAAACCTCAGGTACGGCCACCGAAGGCCGAAGAGGCTGACTACTCTCGACATATGATTGTGTACGATGCCTTTGACTTTGTTGCGGTAAAACTTGGACGTTTTACGTTTGACCGAGCATCGTGAGGGACGGCAAGGGCATATAGTACAAGCTCTCGTCGGTAAGCT
>CVRE01179340.1:0-27725 GCA_001179765.1 Crepidotus sp. BD-2015
TTGAAGGTACCAACGTCTTGTGAAAAACGAAATCATCGATCTAAATGGTTTCTGACCACCAGAATCTCGGAGCCACGTGTTACGCAAATGCCTCTCTTCAAGTGCCTATCCTCATTCATGTGCTGAACGGTTTGTGACCATAGCTTGCGCAGGTCTGGTTCCGAGATATGGCCTTCAGGAGCGGAGTCTATAACTGTCAGCCGACCGAAGAATCCGCCGACAAATTCAAGGTCATTCCTTCCATCCCTGTGCTGAACCTCAGGACACTGACGCCGACTTGCCACAGGATTCGCCAACTTTCCAACTACAAGTGACATTTGCGGCTTTGCAAGAGAGCACGCAAAGCGTATTCAACCCCACTAAACTTGTCGAAAGCTTAGAGCTTCGCACAACCGAACAGCAGGACGCCCAAGAGTTCGATAGCTTGCACTGTGATGTAAAACCTGTTTGACAACATTCCTCTAGGTTCTCTAAGCTGTTTATGTCACACCTTGATACAGAGTTCAAGAAACAATCAAATCCAGCGCTCCAGTCGCTAATCACAGATCAGGTAAGCGTGGGGGATTGAGAATCTTCGAACAATTTCCAGCGTCTACAGTTCCAAGGCAAACAAGTTTATGGAACCATATGCTCTAACTGCAACTCTGTTTCTGCACGAGATACTGACTTTTTCGAAATTGAAATCAACTTCAAGGCACGTTCCATCATCTTCATTCGTGGTTCGAACTTGAACATTGCTTTAGAACAATGCTAAGCTGGAAGATAGCATCGCCCATCTTCTACAGGAAGAAAAACTCTCTGGCGATAACCGGTCAGTATTTTACTACATTCCCGCGCCAACCGTCCTTTGATATCCACCAGATACCTTTGCTCTACCTGCGAGAGCCTTCAGGACGCGACGCGGTATACCGAATTGGCCTCCCTACCACCTGTTCTTCATTTCTCCCTGCTTCGTTTCGTCTATGATGTGTCCACAATGGAGCGCAGAAAATCGAAACACACTATAAGTTTCCCTACAACTATCGACATGACCCGCTTCCTCGGCAATGCAGCGGACAGGAAATCTGCCTCCAGAAAATCCGAGGGGAACATCTACGAGCTCAGGGGTGTGTTATTACACAAAGGAAAGTCAGCGTATCATGGGCACTATGAGGCTCAGGTATTTGATGCCAAGTGCGTGATACTGGTAAATTGCTCTACTGATAATTGCTAACGGTCGGCCAGCAAACACTCGTGGTTTCAATTCAACGACGAGACCGTCACGAAAATCAAGAAACTGGGCGACAAGGACAAACCTCCAATCGTTTTGGATGACGATAAGAGCTCAGGGACGCCATCTGTTATTGACGTAGAGGCAGAAGAGGAGAACGCCGCTAAAATGTAAACGTTTGCACTCGTTGCATCTGATCTGGACTCAGCTCCCTTAGGTCTCGTACCCGCAACAAACACCGAGAAAATGCTCGGAAGCGGAGAAGAGTTGAGGATAGTGACGAAGAAAGTAGCCCGTTCGTAACCTTTCTAAAACCCCTTGCTTGTTCCTGAAGTCTGTACCAGTCCTCCTCGAGCCGGCACTTCAAAGAACGCGGTCCCGGATTCTGAAAGGTACATATGCGAGGTGCTTTCATTCTGGGCCTTTCTGATTCATTCGAATCAGGCGTATCTCGTCTAAGGACGCATATATGCTCATCTACGCACGGAGAGAGCCCTGCGCCCCATCCCAACGTATGAACATGTGATTTGCTTCAACGCTGACTAATGCGACATCGGAAGTTCCCGCCCCGCCACCGCGTGCATTGGCCGTCGTCGATGCTCTCAACACGGCTCACGATAAAGCTTGTGTGTCGTATGCCGAGAAGGAGAAGAAGGTGGACGCCCAGTTTGCGGAAACGCGGCGAAAGGTGCTCGATATCTATCGATGTTGGAGCGTAAGTGCCAGCGAGAAGGTGTGTGGTTCGCCTCGTATAATCAGCTGGTGTTCAGCCAAGGAACAACCGCAGCATTACGCTATTGCCAGTCAACAAGCTCTGGAGAGTTGGATGGATAAACAAGTTATCCTTGCCGCCCTCAGCGCCGACGCTCCAACAGAGTTGCAAAGCATTCCAATCCAAGATGTGTTGTGCTCCCATAATCTCTACGACCACAGAAAAGCTCCAAACATGAAGCGTATAACAATGGTCAGTCCTGGAGAGTTGCGAGAGACCTATTAGTAAGCGGTGTACAGGAAGCGTACAATAAGATTGTCTCCGAAACGCATTGCGTTTTCAGTCACAATCTGACCTCAGCTGATATCTGTCGGACCTGTGTGGAAGAGTCCTTTCTGGGTGATTATCTCCGCATCTGTTCGCTAGCTTTCCAACACTGACTGGCGCCTAGAACGACTTTACCTGAAGCAGCACCCGCTTGATGTTGCTGAATTCGAGGCCATCTATAATGTGGACATTGAGCTCGGTAGCTACTGGATATCAAAGCCGTGGGTTAAGGGTACGTTGTTCAGTTCATTTCGTCTTTGGTTTCTGATGTACACGCAGATTGGAAACTTGCTAAACCTAAAATGCACACTGTCGCGGCAGGCGACCCGCCGCCTGACTCTGAGGAGTATCAATCGCACGTCCGGTGCGAACACGGTGGCTTATGCCTCAGTTCAACAAATCGTTTTAGGATTTCCCTTTCAGTAAAAACAGGTATTATGTAATATGCATCAATGCTGATTTCCGTGCGCAGGCATTCACTTTTCTACGCTCTCTATATCCGACTTGGGAACCGCCGTCCGGTGATATGGAGCCCTGTCCAGTATGCGAGGGTTTGAGAACTATGGGTAAGCTTAGACTTTTTACTTCCCCTTATCATCCCCATCAATCGGAAACAGGCGCGAATGAAAGGCTGGAAATCCGTCGGCGTGCGGAAGACGAGAAGGTTTGCCGAGTGTCTCAGCTATCTGGCGGCACAACTGACTATAGCTTTGCAGGCAAAACTGAAACACATGTATGAAAACGCGTTGAACGGTAATATATCGCTCCTCAGCGATGTTCCCTGCGCTCTGATTCCCGTCACCTTTGTCCGCGCTTGGCGCCAATGGCTGGGTCAGCCCACCGAAGCGGTTCGACCAGACAGAATCGACAACACTCCTTTTATCTGTGAACACGAGCTGCTTGCTTTCGACCCAAACTGTTCGACTGATATAGAGGGTTCCCTGGTGGTAATCCAACGATCCGACTGGGACGAACTCAAAACACTGTACGGGCATAAATTGTTCTTTTTTTGCTAATATACGTTTTCTCATATCTTGTTCTTTAGCTATGCAGGAGGCCCTCTGATCGCAGTCCAGAAGTCCAACAACTCTCAGTACACTTACGAAGTTGCTATATGTATAGGCTGTCGGCAAAAACGGTGATTCCGGATCTCAGTTGTATCTCACTGGTGTTTAAGTTTGCTCATTAGGAAAACAAATTGGGACACCACTGACATCACCGTTCGGGTGGGTGGACGAGAGGGCTCCAAATCCTCGAACTCGGCAACTTCCGCCCGGAATCGTTCGGAACCTATCACTTACGGTGCCAGACAATCGAAACGGTTACGGCAGGCGAAAGAGACCGGAGCTACAAAAAAACTGACGGTGCACAAATCCATGACAGTCAAGGAAATCAAAGTCGAGGTAAGTTCTCGTACATGTTTCTGAAGCTCCAGCACCGACCTACTTCAAACAAGCTGCAAAGAGAGCTCAAGATTCCAACGATCTGTCAACGTCTTTTTTATCAAGGCCGCGAACTCGATGACAACACTGCTACCGTTGCCTCCCTCCAAATTTACGCCAACGACATCATAGATCTCAAGGAGGAGAATGAGATTCATGAAATCTCAGATTCCGATGACGTCGTACCTAAGAAGAAGCGGAAAGAGGAACGGGGCTTTGGTGGAACGCTACTGGGTCGCACTGAGGGCAGGTCATCCAGCCCTCCCAAACCTAGATCATCCAGTCCTCCCAAACCCATGGAAGCCCCGCGACCGACAGAGAAAGCCTGCGGTACCTGCACGTACTCTAACCCAGTAGATCTGTTGGCATGCGCATTATGCAACAACACAGTTTTTGTATAAAGTCAATGCATGTCATTCTCGCTAAATTACATGACATTTGTACGAGATGATATGATACATCTTTGGAGTGTATTGTACAAAGGCGGCAGCCGCGCCAGATACATTCGCTTCTAAATCCCAAGTCCCCCAAAAGGAAATAGTCCCATTACCCTTCAACAAAGTCCCGAAAAAAAGAGTCACACATATGCTACATACCAGTCAGGTGGCGGAGGCATGTGTAGTGCAGGCGGCGAATGCTCACCCCACTGCGGTTGTGGTCGTAACGCGTTGTCCAAAACGCGGCAAGCGATTAGGAGGATAGAAAGCTCGTCAATCTCAGAGGTCCCCCTGCTTTCCTTGACAGCCTCGGCGATCGCATCCTTGGTGGTTTCTACGAGTTCCTCGGTGTTGACGTTTTGCATCGCAGAGGTTTTGTTTGGTACGGCACCCGGGGCAGCTTTCCGCACGATGTATTCCGCTGCGTGAGCAACGACGTTTTGGCCAGCTACGGCCAACTCGTGGCTGCCTTCAGGCGCATTGCCAGAAAGCTCATAGTCACACGCATTGACCGTCAACTCCAAAACGTGTTTCTGCCTGCTGAGCTCGGGAGAATACCCAGGAGGTTGAGATTCTTGTGTCAGACGGTGGGCGACATGCTCAAGGACCATCTTCACGCGCGCCTCGTCCTCCTCGGCGGTGACGAGGGCCGGTGTGAGTGAAACCGACCTGATATGTACGTGAAAAAACGCGCGAGTATCACGGTAATGTATAACTAACCGAACTGGGACGGTCGAATCGCTGACGGTCCTGCGGGGGGTGATGCTCGGGCGTTGCATACAAGCGGTGCCGAAGGGAGCCTCTGCTGCACGGGGTGCGATGTTCAATGGGAACGTGCGTGTCAAAAATCCGTCTTGCCCATCCAGGGTGAACTAGGATGGGGAACTATGAGTGGACCATGTTGGTGCAAAGGCTGTAGATAGAACCACCTTTGCGTGAGTGGTAATGTCGCAGCTTTCTGCATTGGAGGGCGGAGTGCCGGACAGGACATCATCCTTCCATTGAAGCCAGGAAGGAAGTGAGGGAGAACTGTATTGAACGTGGACGTTCTGCCAGCACGCTTGTGGGTCCCAGATGCGTGCCTGCCATTTCCACAGGAGCCCACAGTACGCCACCGCCGGCGCGTTCCCTGCGATCTTTCGGTAGAAAGGGCGGAACTCCCACGAGCCTTCACCCAATTTCTTAGCTTCAACGTTCCAGATATGGTTCCCCTTGGATTTGGCCTTTTTCCCGTCTTCATTGAAACGCAAAATCAATGGCTGGCGCCAGAGATAGTTTCGAACCTGCAATAATGAGCGGTGTGTCCTTGTGGTAGGAGCTCGGCTTACTTTTTTCATCGGGATCTTCTCCTCGGGGTAGCCTTGTTCGGCAAGCTAAGGGTTGCTCAGAGGGCGGTTGAACAGAACAGTTCTCTAGCACGCACCTCTTCTAAAAAGGCGGCCGTGAAGGCTTGTATGCGGAACTTGAAGGGGCGGAAGTCGGTCGATTCATCAAGCTTCTGCATTTTCTTGGGCATCAGTTGTTGATGTATGGGATCTCCTTTGTTGTCCGCAGCATCCACTAAAAGCAAGTTATTATGAGTGCAACAAATTATGACGGCGATAAATAGCTATTACGATTAGAGCAAATTCGATTGAGGTACCGGATGAACACGCGATCGACCTCGGCGCGGTACTCTTGAGGGATTTCAGAGCCCGACGGAGGACCATCCGCCGGATACTGTTGCAACGATGTGAGTATATGTTTGTTTGGAGGCGGCAAGCCAAAACCATACGCTGTGGTGCGAACTGCCGGAGGGGCTGGAGGTGTCATTGTCATCGGCGTCGCCGTCATTATCTTCGTCTTCTTCGTCAACCACCTCCGTCGTGCTGGCGGAGATGGGCGCGATCGAGTCGACCGGAGCAGGATAAGTGAATGTGGCGAGTGTGGGGGCTGATTTCGCGGGGATGCCCTTGGTGGCCCAGCCGTGTTCCGGCAAAAAGTATCCGGTTCGCCCCATTCGCCCCGCAGGTGCGGACGTAGGGCTGAATCCGTGAGTCTCGCGGGGGATGGAACCCATGGACCGCGAATGCTGGTGGCGGTAGGTAGGGCCAAACTGGTTGTTATCTAACGGGGGGTTCGGGAGCGTGAACACGGGAAATCCCGATGGGCGAAAGTTCGGTGGAACAGGTTTAATATTTAGCGGCGGGGTGTGGGGGCGTGAAGACGGTTGGGAACGGGAGGCCGTATGCGTCCGCACAAGCGTGCCAGGCTGAGGGGGAACTGTCGCGACCGGGAGAGAGGACAGATTCACGTCCTCTGGTTCCGGTTTCAACATTTTCTTCACTGGCGGCTGCTCGCCGTCTTTAAGGTCGCCTGCGTGACGTTTGCGAGAGACCTCGGCATGACTATTCGTGGGGAGACCCATCCCATGGATGAGATCGTTGATCTGGGCAATCATTTGTCTGGTTTTGTGTTCGTCGCCCGGAGTTATTGGTCGTGCAGCCTGGTGCTGATGGCATGCATCGCCAGCCGACTTGATGACGTGCGCGATGCTAGAATGTACAAAGTTCAATGCAGTCACACGATACGACGACGACAAGCCAACGGACCTTCTAAGCATATTCCCTACGACACGTTCTTTGGGAATTTCTTCCTGCTTGACGACAGGAAGCTCCTCATTGACGCCTGGCGCAAAAGACACGGCCGGAGCAGTCGGCATGAACTGTGACGGTAACGTCTGAGACGAAAGCGTGTTGGCGCGACCACGGCTTGCGGGTGCGACTCCCGGATCTAATGCAGATGCCAGGGAGGACGTGTTGTTCAGATTGTAGGACGCCCCGAGCCCATGGATCGCCGCGGAAGGCGGCTGCATCTGAGTGGGCGGGCGAGGGAACAGGTCACTATCTGAGGCTTGATCCATCGCGGGGTATTGGGCGTAATCGTTGAACGTTGCAATGGGGGCGGGCATAAACGGGACAGGAGCCAACATCGGCACCTGCATCGCGGGATCAGGCAGAGGAAAGGCATCGAGGGCGGGCATTGCGGGCATTGCGGGGGGACATTGGATGGACGCGGAGAGGAACTGGGATACGGATGCGTCGGGGGACACGGGGGTCGTATCCATCAAATTTATATCATAAATTGTGGACTCCATTACTCGTGCTCAATTGTACGATCTCCCGCGACCAAAGGCGGGGAGAGCGGGATGGTATGGCTTTTTCGATGGCTGCGCCCTCCTGCCGTTCGCTGAGGCGTCAAGCCCCAAAATCGAAATCAATGAGATCAGGGTGGCAAGGCACGTGGGTCCCCCGGTATTACGACAGGGAGGAGGTGAGCGCGGAGGTGCGGCGGGGATACTTTTGCCAGAAAGTGAGAAGGAGCGAGGGGGAAAGCGGACACGATGAGATGAGAAGGAGCGAAAAGCAGAGGGCAGAAAAGCGGCAGCAGGGCAGGGGACCAAGAAGGTGATGGAAGAGAGCAAGAGAGAGGGAAGGGTGAATGGATTCACCAGTCGAGATCACATGTGGTTCTTAGCTCGGTCCTATACCTAATCCGACCAAATCTCGTATTCTACCCAAAACGGCCACCTCTCGTCCCGTTTTCATCCCAAATCCCTAGTTTGTACCCGTTGTTGGTTGCTGCGTTACATTTCCGCGTATTCGTTTTCGCGAGGCAGAGCCTGTTGCCACTTGGCCATGGTTGTATGACGTTTGCACGACGCGCAAATTAAACGTGTTCGCAACCGAACAATGCAACAAACAGACGCTCTGCATTCCAAACGGCTATATACATCAGTACCGCCGCGAGCTCCGACCGGGGCTTCGCGAACGTTCTCTATCTCGTCGGCGGTCGCTGCGGGAAAAGGAAAAAACACACGTCAGTCGCGCATCGATCCAGGAATGTGAAACTAACTCGTAGCGTGAGGACGAGTGTCGATCATAACCGCGATCTCGTTCGCGGTCACGGTCACGATGGTCTTCACCACTCCGCGAGGGCCGATAGTCGCCCCCGCGCTCACGGGGAGGCCCGGCCGACACCGACGTCGCAGTGGCCGGCGAAGAGCTTGGCGGCGCAAGCTTGGCCTTTTCCCGCTCCTCCCTGAACTTTGAGAGCATGTTCCGCAGCTCGTGGTAGCCCAAGTGCATCTAGGTACGATGCGTGTGAGCCTGATCAGTCCGGATATGGAATTAAGCGAATCCTACCTTTCCACCAAAGTGATCAGCCAATCGACGATCCGAGTCGAGAACAGAAAGGTATGCGCCACAAACGTCGCAGACGCGTAGTTTCTGGTGCCCGGACGCCCCAGATGTGTCCGTTAATTGCTGGAGTTCACGCTAAGAGGGAGCGTAAGTACGGCTCAGCAGAGCGCCACATTTGACGCGTACCTCCTTTTCTGCCTTCTCGTTCTTCAAGGCCTCAATTGCGGCCAGTTCTCTCATCGATTCTTCAACTTTGCCCTGTTCGCCTGTGCAATGATGCAGCGTCAGCAACCAACAAGTCTCACCATACCCAATCAAAACTCACCAAGACTCTCGATCTTCTCCGTTCCGCCCTGAATAGCCAACTCGATTTCACCAATTTCCCTCATCTGGCGAGAAGATCAACCTGAATGGAAGCGCACTGCCCTAGAATGCAGACATACCAGATTAGTCGTTTTGGCGTTCTCCTCTGGCGTCTTCTCCAACCGGCGGTGAGCCGCTCTGATTCTGCGGTCACACTCGTCCACGAACGAGAAGATGTTCGACTCGTATTCCAGCTGGAAGCGGTTGAATATCGGGTCGGAGGGGTCGGCTTCTTTGGCGGCGTTGTAGTCCGTCTTGAGCCGTTCCGTATGGGATTTCGGGCAGGCACCGAGGTCCATTTTCTGTTGACAGTAGAGTCAGTCCAGTGCAGCGGGCACGCGCGAACAGCATGATACGGACAGTGTTGGTGAACAGCGCATGTGGGCAGGTCCCGCAAAGAAAGTTGCGGCAGACTTTCTCATCATTCCAGACGAGGTTGGCGTTTGCGACACCCATGGCCTCCGGACCCATCATTTGCTAGAAAACGGTTAATGTGCGTCAGGTTAGCAGTCCCGCGGGGTTGAACCTCTAAAAGCTTGCGTTGCATTTCTGCCAGACGACCCATTCTTGCTGAATTCTGTAAAGCGGAAGCGGAAAGAATTTGTTTGCGGGTGTTGTCCGACGAGCTTGATTAGCGATTCAGTAAATGTACGTAAGCAGGATCCTGACTTTGACATCGCGAGATTAACTTGAGGTTAGGATGATTCCAATAATCGTACAATATGTATATGTAACAAGTAGTACCGTATATTAACAGAGTGGGATGCGTTGCAGGGCGCGTTTATACGTGGGGATCATACTCAGTAAGTAAAATTCCAATTGCGATCTTGTCAAGTGAGGCCTCGAGGCGGAGCGTCTGCAAAGAAAAAGCCAAGCCTACGTGCAGGTCAAGAATAAGACGAAGGTAAGAGGCGTCGATCATTAAGATTTGGCCGCTCCTCCCCTTCCACGGCCACGGCCACGTCCTCGCCCCCGACCTGCTTGAGCCTGCTTCTGCGGATTGTTCGCCTCCTCTGAGACCGGAGGAGTCTGGTTGGCGCGCTGCGCTGGCAACTGGGGGCGCGAAGCTTCTGTTGTATCCCGCTGTTCCTCCCCGTCTGAATTGTCGCTCGAGCTCGGGGTGGGCGGTGGAGTGAACCCTCCGAAACGCATGAGGAGTTTCATGATGTCCTCGAATTTCTCGTGAGACTTGGGCTTCTGCCCGGCGCGCCTGCTCTTCATCGCGGTTCTGCCTTTCGTCGAAGTTATCCAGGTCCAAGACAAATTGATGTCTTGCTCGGTAGCCAAGCCGTTGTTAAGAATCATCCAGACGAGTTCTGGTTCGTGAGACTCGAGCGCAATGGATAGTAAGGTTTGGGGCGTTGGGGGGGTATAGACGCCACTTGAATCGGAATCTTTGGGAGGATATGCTTCGAAGAAGTAGGCCACAACAGGGATGTGACCGGACTGAAGTGCGACATGGAATGCCGTGAGGTTGCAAGAGTCCCGTTCTTCAGGATCGGCGCCTAGATACGATGTTGAGCTAGTGTTTTCCCGAGAAATAAACGACCAACTGTGCGCGTCGAGCCATTCCACGAGCTCCTTGTCGCCGGTCCGGGACGCAATGTGCAAAAGCGTTTCTTGGCGGTCGTTTGGAGTGGTTTTCACAAACGCGTCGCAGCCGGCTTTCACTTCCCCACCAGCAGCATCGACACCTTCTTCCCACACGCCCGTCTTAACCTTGTCTTGTTTTCCGGCCCGGGCGGCGGAGAACACGGCGCTGCGCTTGGTCTGCGCTTGCTGTTGCAGAGTTCGCGCTGCAGCCTCGGCTTTGGAACGTGAGGCTTCTGCCTGTGCCTTCTTTGCCTCCACCTTGGCCTTCTGTCGCGCTTCGGCGGCCACACGTTCTAAGTGGAACGTGAGCAGACGAACGACATGCGTTCAGGTTATCTGACCTCTCTCACGATCCATTTCGACGCGAGCTCTCCGCGCAATAGCCTCTTGCGTCCGACGTTCTTGTGCCGCGATCTGCTCTTCTCTTGACCGACGTAGACGTGCCTGGTATTGTGCCGGGGTTTCGGGTTCACGGGCCCGGAAACCTTTGTTCAGATATGAGTTTTGCAAAGGGTAGTGGTTGTGCCGCGGCTTACGCATGTTCGCAAAGCGATTGGCGCGTCCTCTCATCAACTCTTCAAAGAGGAACCTGCGGGATACCGTCAGACGATATAGAAAACAACGTTTCTTGAAACTCCGACATGTAGAAATCCATTTCTTCGTAATCTGAATCGTCTTCATAGTCGTCGTAGTATTCGTCGTCCGAGTCTGGGTCTCCAGGGAACCCGGGGAATCGCGGGCCTCTCGGTGGGCGTGTGGATGTATCTAGATGTTTCAACAGCACGTTGTACGCCTCTGAAACTTTTTGAAATTGGGCAGTGGCATCCGGATTGTCTGGGTTTTTATCGGGGTGCGTTCGTAAAGCAACCTATGTGCCGCGTTCCATAAGAGCCAGGAAAGGATGCGGATTCGTTTTTCGGAACGAACCTGCTTGTAGGTGGTCTTTACGAGTTCAAGGGACGAGCCCTGGACGCAATTTTAGCTACAGCTGTGCGCATGGAGAAAGGGAAAGAGCTACTTACATCTTCGAGGCCGAGGACATGGTATGCCTCGAGGACGGTCTGCTTCGGGGCCATAGTGGTCTGCGGGGAAAGGAGAGGAGGATAATTGAAAATGCTTTTTTTTACGCGACGCGTTATAACCACGGCGTGCCGTAATTTAAACAAAGAGGAACAAGCAGAACTCTTTCTTTTCTTATGCCTGCAGGCGCGGTAGTCTCTGGCGTGGCCCCCGCTTCTGCCGCCACAGCGCCAGGGTTCTCGCTTTTGAGTTGGGCTGGTGACAAGTGCGTCTACAAAACCGTGTTTCCCACTCCCTTTTGAGGCAGTCAAAAGCCCTCTTTTCCAAGCTGGATTCGGTCTGCTGGTGAATCATCTGTCGTGGGCTCAACACTCACCCTCTCACGCAATGTCCCAAGGGCGTAGGCGCCGCCATGACTCTCGCCCGCACAGGCACAATCTGGGGTGCAACCGTGCTCCGCCGGCGGATGCTCGTGTCGCTCGAAATCGACAACCGAGATCGCGCGTACGACTGGTTTCTCGGGTGGATGGCTCACCGCACAAGCAGCGCGTCCGCATCTGCGTCGCGCTCTGCACCCTGGATACGCAGCCATGAGCTAAGCGTAGAGACAATGATCGAACGACGTCCAAACGGCAGCTCATCCGTGTTTTTTCAATTGGTGGCTGGGCCCGGAACGCACTGGTTCAAGTACAAGGGTGCCTGGATGCAGGTCTGCCCTTGCCCTTTCGTGTTCTTATTTTATTGAGACCCGGACAGGTAAAACGAGCGCGAGAGACGCGCTCTATGATGGGGGGTCAACAGACCGGTATGGCAGTCCCGTGGGAGACTGTCACTCTCACAACGCTCTCACGCGACCGCAAACTGTTCCCGGAGCTGCTGGCTGAGGCACGCGATTTGGGGATGCGAGGACAAGAGGGCCATCTGGTCATTCACACGGCCTGGGGAATCGAATGGCGACCGTTTGGGAAACCGCGTCGAAAACGTCCTCTACAGAGCGTCGTACTGGAGCCGGGTATAAGTGAGAAAATCGAGCAGGACATCAAGGCTTTCCTGGCTCGGAGGCAATGGTATGCCGACCGTGGTGAGTGTATTTCCCTCTCGTTATCTAATGAGCTCCTCTTATTGAGCGCTAGGCATTCCGTATCGTCGTGGATACCTTTTACATGGCCCGCCTGGATCTGGGAAGACCTCGTTCATTCAGGCCTTGGCTGGGTCACTATCCTACGATATCTGTCTTTTGAACTTGTCGGAACGCGGTCTCGCAGACGACAAGCTGAATCACTTATTATCCAACGCGCCTGAGCGCAGCTTCGTTCTCATCGAGGATGTCGACGCTGCCTTTAACAAGCGTGTCCAGACCAGCGCTGATGGGTGGGCTCCCTTTTTTCAAACTCAGATGCATGACTAACATTCCTACCAGATACCAATCGTCTGTTACGTTTTCTGGGTTCCTGAACGCGCTCGACGGTGTCGCATCCGGTGAAGAGCGCATCGTATTTATGACAACCAACCACGTCGAGCAGCTGGATCCCGCCCTCATACGACCAGGGCGGGTCGATTTCTCCGCGCTGGTCGACAATGCGACACCCCTACAGGCCCGGACGTTGTTCCACCGGTTCTACAGCGGTGGAACATACGACGATGTTAGCGCGAGCGAACTAGAAGTCTTGGCGCAAAATCTGCAGGACATAGTGGAAGAGAGGATGAAGAAAGGGGAGAGGGTAAGCATGGCTGCGCTGCAGGGTCACTTCATCCGCAACCAGCCGAAAGAAGCTGTCGCCAGCTCTCTGGATCTCTTCAGGGCGTAGAATATCAAAATGCAAAAAGATCCATAAAATATACGGATTAAAAGACTGGTCTCCGCTTGCGGCCTGTGAATTTTGAATCGCGTGGAACCGCCTCCTTACCCCGCTTTCGATACAGCTTTGGAAAAGAAAGGTCAGCATTAAAGAGGGTGAATGAATGGGCACGGCCGACCTCTTTCTTTTTTAAGATCCAATCCTTATCCTTGACGCCTTTCCGCTTCCCAGTCTTGCTCTTTTCGCGCTCTCTCCGCCGCTCAAATCTTGCTTTCCCACCATCTTCATCCTCTCCGTCGAGACCTTCCGGAAGTTGTTGTGCACCACCTCCTCCCCCTCCAACGTATAAACACAGAAACACCTTCTTTGCTTTCTTCGAGTTCGGAAAATCCACCACCAACCCACCACCGAACCCAGCCTTCTGCGCAATAGACGTGATGAGCTGTATTTGATCGTCGGACGAGGGGTAGAACTGGAAGACGGCGCGCGAGGGATTGCGTAGCGAAGAATGGAGGGTTGTGAAGAAGCGGGCGAGGCGGTGGGGCGGGGAGGACGTCGGGTGGGAGGTCTCGGCGTTGAGCAGCCATTGCAGGACCGAGATGCTTATGGCGCCGTCGAAGCTGCCTGGCCGAAAACCCAAGCCCTGGCCTATGTCCTGCAGGAACAAGTCGCCCTCTACTTCGCGCTCCAATGCGACCTCTGAGTGAAAGAATAAGAATGTGAGTCCACCGGACGGGTAGTGCGCGAACCTAGCATGCTGGGTGCGATATCGACGCCCGTCCAGATGTAACCCTCCTCGTCGAGAATTTCACCAGACAAACCCGATCCACAGCCAATGTCCAGCAAGAACGCAGGCTCGTCCGGCGGTAAGTTAAGCAGTTCCAGCGCCCGGTATGTCATGTCGGCCTGGATTTGCTGATTACGAGTGCTAGACGCAGGGTTCACAATCTGCCATTTGGCGAAAAACACGAGTTGGCGGCCTACTTTTTAGTGTATTTTTTGGCTTCAATGTCGCCATAGTACTACCGCAGACAGTTCAGAGGATTCCACGGCAGGAGAGGGTGAGGTCCTACGATTTCCGGAGGCGCTACGAGCTCGGGCCTCGACATGGTGGGGAGAGACAAAAATTGGAATGCCTAATTCGGGCTTGAATCTCGATCTCATGTCAAAGCAGTACAAGGGCATTGGCGAGGACCTCTGGAAAGGCCGCCCCGAGAAAGTCGTGCGTGCTGCTGCTACTGCTCTCTAGATCTCGTCCTCATTTTCTCAGAATGCAGAACTCTTTGCCTTGACCTACGGCGCCCTCGTTGTTCAGCTCATCCAGGACTATGAAGACTACCAGGAGGTCAACAAGCAGCTGGAGAAGATGGGCTACAACATCGGCACGCGGTTGATTGAAGACTTTCTTGCCAAGAGCGGGGTCGGGAGGTGCTCTGATTTCAGGGAGGTTGGGGAGGTCGTGTCGAAGGTGTGTCTGCTATCCGACGCGCTGGCCCTCCTTCGCTGACGATGGAACCGTCCAGGTTGGATTCAAATCATTCCTGAATATTACACCGACAGTGACACACGGTGCCGTCCCACATCCACCCTCGCCTGGCCGACCTGCAAGCACCGGGCCTGCATCAAACGCGGGATCGTCGTTTACTTTGACTCTGGACGAAAACCCGCTGGCAGAATTCGTGGAACTCCCAGATGAGGTCCTCGAGGGCGGCCTTTGGTTTAGTAACGTTCTCTGCGGAGTTCTGCGCGGAGCATTAGAAATGGTTGGTTAGAATCTCTCGTCGCGGCCAAGCTAACTATGTATCTCGCTCAGGTCCAGATGCAAGTGGAAGTCACCTTCATATCAGACGTATTGCGCGGAGACGAGAGCACAGAAATACGCGTTAAACTGATAAAATATTTGGAAGAAGAAGTGCCTGTAGGAGACGACTGAGATGTAGATGTATTGACCACCATTCCAACTATATTTATTGTCTTCCCTTCCAAGTCCCGGCGAATACGACAGTTGCAACGAGAATGCTCAGGCAATGGTATACTTGCCGTAGTTCTTCTCGGGGTCAAATACCTGTGGGGAGCATATGAGGATGGGAGAATGAGACCAGGAGAACGATACTCGCCTCCCATCTCGAAGCAGGAAATATATGTTTATTCCTTTGGTAGTAGCTCCTCTCCACGACTTTTCCAGCATGAGATTCGTCCTTTTCCTTCGTGGCGTCGGCGAGCAGGCGTACGTCGTCGTGAACATCAAAATTGAAGAGGGGTCCCGATTTGCCGCGCGCTTTGTTGACTACACCACGGGTTAGGAATGGCAAAACAACCAGTCGGTCACACGTACTGATAAAATCGTAGAACGTATAATGCTGAAATGAACGGTCAGACGGCAGAACTTCATAACTGCGATACACTTGCGTGAGGTATAATCAGGTCCTCCTACCGCAAACATCAGAAGGGTCGACGGTAGATTACAAAGCACACATACCTTGATATACATTAAGTTGTCCGTACTAACCCCCCTCAGTTCTGGCAGCTGATGTCGACACTTTTCGAGGAAGGCAGATATTTCGTCCCCTTTTTTGCACTAAAAACGAGCAAGTTCGAGACCGCATGCATATCCTTCTGTGAGAATCCATCGTGACGATGATAGCAAAACACTCACAATAACACTCTTGCGATGTCCACTGCCGTCCCAGAAGGAGTAGGTGACCTCTATTTCTTCATTCTTGATATCCTCTTGTTTCTGCAGCCACTCTAGCCTCAGACGTTCGCGTTCCTTTCTCTCCTCTTCTTCTCGCTCTCTGTCAGGCAAGAAGGACGTGTCCACGTTGGGATTCTTGCGGAATTTACTCCGTTTCGAGGGCCGACCATCCGCGTCAAGTTCCTCGTCGTCTTTCGAGGCGGAAGGCTTAGGCGAGTCTCTGGGAGTATCGACATCACCCGAGGCCTCGTCGTCGTCCATGGCAAATGAAAGGGTCGCCTTGGCCGCCTTTTTCCGTTTCTTTATCTTCTTTGTATCGTCTCTAAACAGATTCTCCACAATCTATAAGCCATCCGAGTCTTGGGGGAATAAAGAAAGAGAAGACCACGAGTGGTCAAAAACATACTTGAGGTCATTGGATTTAGCCGCTTCTCGTGCCTTCGCCTCCTCAAGTTCTTTCCGCCGCTGCTGAAAGTCTTCGAGATGAACGAGTCCAACAGTGCTATTCTTCAGAGAATCCTCCATTGAATCGTGCTGCCCGACGAAGCGGTTCGTCGAAGGGCGAGCCTTCTCCGTCTCGCTAATGAGTGCATGTTTCTGCCTCAAATAGTCTTCGTGCTGTTGCAGACGCTGCTTTGCGAGGGCATCCTCGCGTCGGCCTTCAGCTTTATTGGAGGACATGGCGGTCTAAGGGAGGATTGTTGACAATTGTTGTCCAGCAGCGGCAAAGCAACTTTGCCGCAAACGGCGACGCGCCCAACCCAATGGTGTTCGTGCTGGGCGTGAATCTGCCTGACCGCCATCTAATCAATGTACTGGGCTTCGTGTTATTTGCTCATACAAGCTCTGACCGACTCCCAGTTCGCCCTCACCCAGTTCTATGGAATAGGGCGACATACATCTGAGCGCATTTGCGCCCGGTTCCAACTGCACAGGACCTGCAAGGTCCAAGACCTCACCCCGCTGCAGGTCACCGCGCTGGCCTCTTTCTTATCTTCACCAAAAGAATCTTTGTCCCCACCCCGCTATCCCCTCGCCACACCCGACTTCGTCCCTGAAATCCGATCGCATGAAGAACTCGCTGCAGAGTTCAGAGCCGAGCGTAAACAGCGAGAGGAGGACAACAAGAAGCCCGAATTCCTTCTACGCCGACTGCGAGACGCGCGAGTCCTCCCCGACACGCTCAAGGACCTCCGACTCGAAGCAGAGTTGAGGCAAGAAATGCGGGACAATATCGCTCACCAGAAGATGATCGGAAGTTACGTTGGTAGGAGGCATGCCATGGGTCTTCCCGTCAGAGGGCAGACTACACAGAATAACGCGAAGACTGCGCGCAAACTCAACAGAGTTCACCGATATTGATATATCAATATATTTGTTTGTCTTGTGGTGCCAGCAACAGCAATTATACCTCCAAGCCCAAACCCCCCTGGACCCAGTGCGATGAATTTTTCGCGCTTAGTGTCCAGCGCCCATTTTCTGCCCTACTTCGACGGCTTGTTCAATCTGAGGGGCTCTCAAGAAGCCAGGGTACTCCAAGTTGGTACGCCCTTGCAAAGGCGGGAGCGAGTAAAATCTGAGCTGAATATTGATTCCGGGTGCACAGACAGCCATTGCAATTGCGATCCAAGTACAGCGCAGAATATTGACCAGGGCCAAGAGCTGAAAACAGATGACACGAAATAGTTGGGAATTTTCGGACGACCAAATCGGTGCGCAATATATTTCGCGGGGGCTCTTTTGCCATCGTACATAGTCGTAATCTGCCTCGGCTTGTGATGTCTGTAAGCTTTATTTTCGCAGTGACCCAGTCGAGCACGATGACTCTGCAAATGCTCGATTGCACTTGATCGCATTTAGCACTTACCTTGAGCTAAAGCTGGCTTTTCACTGCCTGCCTCCTGTGTTCCATAGCATTTTCTTATATAGCTGCCTCACGACCATCCTAAGTAAGGGACTTACTCCGTGACGTCATCGCACAAAAATGGGTTGCTACTTCGCCAATCAATCATCTTGGCACCGGTTTGGCACGGTTCTTTTTTTTTTATCACCTGTCATCTTTCCGATGGTTCAGTTGCAAGCTCTCTTGCATCTTGCGCTCTACCAACCTCAGCCTCGAAGGAATGGAGAACGAGAAATACGACAAGGGCGACGTCGAAGTGGTTTCACGAATATCTGAAGGCTCCGTCCATGATCAAACCCATCGAAAGCTCAAAGTACTTAAACATCCTTCGTGTCCCTGAGCTTTCTTTGACCTTGCAGCATCTTTTAGGGACGGCATATACAGTTGATTGGTATCGGTCAGTATCCTTGTGCTGAAATGCTGGCCTGCACTTGGACTCAGTTTTCTTCAGGTGGGACAATCGGGACGGCACTGTTCGTGCAGATAGGCTCGGCGTTGACCAAGGGTGGCCCTGGTGCGTGAATATCCCGAGAATTTGTCGCGTGTATGCTCAACAGTATCCCTGGATAGCGAGTCTCTTTCTGGCCTTCACCATATGGTGAGAATCCCACTTGGAATCTGTGTAGCAGCAGCTAACACGTCGTGCACAGGTCGACGTTTATTTTAGCAATCAATAATTGCCTCTGTAAGAGCGGTTGTCATCTCATCCGCAACTGAAAGTTGAATCGCGATGATAGCGGAAATGGTGACCTGGATCCCTATCACGTCGCCTTTCGTCGGTCTCCTTATCCTCCCTTCCCGGCTGGCATGTTGATTATCAGACTCACAGGTGCGCTTCGCAGACAGTTTTGTCGACCCAGCTCTTGGTTTTGCGGCCGGCATAAACTTCTTCATATTTGAGGCAATGCTTGGTGCGTTCAAACTACTCATTTAGCTCTGGTTCTGGACCTAAAGACCCCCGCCCTCGTGCAGTCCCGTTTGAGGTCGTAGCTTTCAACCTAGTTCTGCAATTCTGGACCGACAAAATCCCCATCGTTGCTGTCATTGTGGTCAGTCTTCGCCCGAGTGCACCAAGTTAACTCTCTGATTGCACGTCCTTGCTAGTTTGTTCTGGTCTGCTATGCGTACCTGGCTTTGTCTATTTTCTGCCACGCACCATCTAACTTGTTCCCTCTCGCAGGCTATTAAATCTTTTTGCGGTTGGCTGGTACGGAGGTACGAATGCGCTTTCCACGCCCACACATCACGGATATAAAACCATTGCAGAGTCCGAGTTCTGGTTAGCCACCGGAAAGGTCATTCTTGCTGTGGGATTCATGTCGTTCACCTTCGTCACCATGGTCGGTCGGTGCATCTGCGGTAAAAGGTGTAAATCTTAACCTTGGTATAGATTGGAGGGAATCCATTGCACGATACCTACGGCTTTCGAAATTGGGACCGTGCGTACTTCCGAGCTACTAATAGCATCTTTTTCCAACATGCGTGTTATAGCATCAAAAGTCCCCGGCGCACCGTTTGCAGCGAACATCAAGACCGGATCGCTGGGACGGTTTCTGGGGTTTCTAGCTTGTTTCATACAAGCTTCGTTTACCATCGCAGGCCCGGACTATGTCTCGATGACTGCAGGCGAAGCCGAACTCCCGCGGAAAACCCTACCCCGGGCCTTCAATAGCGTGTTTTATCGTTTGACGACGTTTTTCGTGTTGGGATCCCTCTGCATCGGCCTTGTGGTTCCCTATTCCGATCAGGATCTTCGGGATGCATTGTCAGATGCAAAGCCTGGCGCAGGCTCTTCGCCGTATGTCATTGCGATGCAGCGGATGCAAATCCCCGTCCTCCCGCATATCGTGAATGCGCTCATCCTTACGTCGGTATTCTCGGCCGGAAACGGCTACGTCTATTGTGCCAGCCGCACCCTTTTTGGTTTGGCACTCCAAGGGAAAATGCCAAAGATCTTGGCGAGGTGCACCAGCAATGGTGTTCCCATCTACAGCGTAGCTACAACACTCGCGCTCGCGCTTCTGTGTTAGTGATTTCGGACTGGCTATGTCAGTCTGAACCTGATCTTCCTCAATTCAGCTTTCTTACAGGTTTCCAACAACGCAGCGGTCGTCCTCCAATGGTTTGTCAACCTTGTGACGGCGGGCCAGCTATTGAACTACGCAATTATCTCGTTCACCTACTTGCGATTCTATTATGTCGGTGAAATGGCCCTACATGTATGTTCTGTACTGACGTTAAGTAAGCTAGGCGTTGCAAGCGCAGGGCATACCTAGAGAGCGCCTGCCTCACCGGAGTTTCTGGCAACCATTCTGCGGGCGAGCTTCTTATTGTTATTGTCGGGGCGACCGCTCATGTTTCTGTGTAGTTACTATGCGCTGACCGGGACCTTCATCATGGCGTTCGTCGGTGGCTGGACGGTTTTCCTTCCAGGAAACTGGGACGTCCCGACTTTCCTTTTCTCATATGCCATGCTGGGTACGTCGTACTGTCCGTTATCCTGGTATATGCCCTAATTCGTTCCAGGACTTGCTCCGGTCCTGTTCATATTCTGGAAAGTCTTCAAACGCACCACGGTGCGCTTCCCTACATGTTCTGTCTAGATCAAGTAAGCTGAGACATACTATTCCAGTGGCAGCGTTCAGAGGACATGACCTTCTTCGACAAGATCCGAGAGCAGGTGGATCTCTACGAAGAGGCGCACATCGCACAACCCCCCTCGGGCATCTTCGCAAGAATCGGCGACTTCCTCTTCGCGTAGTGATGGGACACATTACTTATCAAGGCCAGCGCAAGTATTGTATGATATGCAGTGCAGTATCTACATGAAATTGTAGGGTGAGATAGGGTTGCCCTAGTCCACACCAAAAACATGAGCAAAATTTCTGATAACAAAGGATGCCATCTCTCTCACCCGTGTCAACACGCCTCTCAAATACGCGCCAGACAGCTTGGGATTACGCTGCTGGGAGCCTTTGCCGGCGGCCTGAGGATATTTAGCGATCTCCGAGACGGTGAGGATCGATGTAAAGAAAAGACCACACACATCATACGCGACGTTGATGAGCCCGAAGCGCACGTTGTATCCGTTGCTCCACTCGAAGTTCTGTGTTACTCATAGATGAACAAAACATTTCACAGGGAAACCACCGGGGGAGACTAACGTCGAGGCAGCTCCAAGGAATGAACCCTACTAGGGGCAGGCCCTCATCCAGCGCCTGCTTCATCGCCGTCAGGACACCGCGATACCACGCAATGCGGTCGACATCTTCAAGCACCTGCGCCAGCGGCAGATTCGTCTCGTTCAAGACCCCCATACCCGTCTCGGAGATCATGATGTTCGTCGCGTTGTACGTCTCCGCGAGGTATTTGATCCCTCCATATATCGTCGTGTGCGGCGCGTCGAAATTCCAGTCGCTCGCCGTCGGGCGGCCGATGTCGATGCCCGTGTGCGGGTCCTGCTGGTACGAGTCTGTGCATTCCGGATACGAGTCGCTGTGGGGCTTGCAGTTCGGCGTGGGTGTGACCCACTGGGAGGTGTAGAAGTCGAGACCTGCAGCGGCGCGAGTCATATCAGTACATAGAGGGTTCTGCTGAGCCAGCAACTTGCCCAAGAAATCGACGGAACCCTTGAGCAGCTGCTTCTCTGCTGCCGTGAACTGGAGCGGCAGTGCCCCGCTGTCCAAGACAGACCGTGGATAGTCCCCCGTGTAGAGCGGTGCTACGTCCCTCCCGACTTCCTACGGGAGAATCAGCATTCATGCTTTACGGTGTATAAGCTAGCCCACGAAGTCCATCGCACGCGCGGCCGCTGCCCGATCAGCAGGGCTGGTAGGATCCAGAGGAAGCGATACACCGCCGTCAATCTTGATCCCAATCTTGCCCTTGTAGCCGCCCCGGCGGAACTCGTCCACGGCAGCAGCGTGGGCCAGAAGCGCGTAGTGCATGCACGTATATTGTTCTTTGTACGTTCCCACGACCCCGGGGGCAGAATCGGGGGCAGGGCCGAAACCTTCACTGCAGCTATCATGGCGCAATTATGTTTTGCGACGAGATGGAGGCAGCATCAACTTACAAAGTTCGAGGCTGGTTGCGGAGGTTAGTCAATGGACAAGAGGGTTTCAAGAAAACTGAAGGACCTCGTTCATGGTAACCTAGAAAATTTGCATTAGGGTTTTCCTGCAAAAATTTCAGTGCGATTCCCCTACCCAGTGCGAGCATTCGTCTCCAAGCGCTTGGAACACAGCGCGCGCGTATCCGCGGAAATCGTCGACGACCTTGCGACTGAGCCATCCGCCATACTCCTTCTAGAAGGAGGTTAACTTTGCTCGGCCTATCGGAAAGCACAAACCTGCAATGACTGTGGCAAGTCCCAATGGTACAAGGTCTGAAAGCGCAGGTCAAATGCTAGCCAGAGCGTGGCGCGCGGTTGGGGTACGAACGCAGATGTTGGACATCCCCGACAGTTTGCTAGCGTTTATGACGTTGCGATAGAACTGTAGGCCCTTCGCATTCAGCGGGCCTCTCCCCGCCGGCATGATTCGGGTCCACGCAATCGTAAAATCATACGTCCCTACCCCGAGAGCGGTCTGGAACAGCGGGAGGTCCGTGAGGTATCTATGGTAGTCTTTGTAAGTTCGACGTCGACTGTCCTGTCCTCACTGACCTGTGGTAAAAGTCATCCGCAACGTCTCCTGTTGCACCAGAGGTGATGTCGTTGGGGCTCTTGCTGTGCACAAAGACATCCCAGATGGACGGCGCCTTCCCGTCAACGTTCCACGCGCCTTCGATCTGGTCGGAGTTGAGCGAGATGCCACATAAGCTTGGAGGGATCTCACTTGGTAGGCGGAGGTGGCACAACCGTAAATGAAGCCTTGGGGAAGGGCCTTGCCATCAAGGAAGAACTGCTGCGACGTTGCTGCTATTCCGAGGGCGAAAAGTCCTGGAATAAGAAGGGATAGCATATTGAGCAGAGTGGAGGGTGTAGCAACCCGCTGCTACTTGGGCCTATTTGAGCTGCGAAGACGAAGAAAGCATCCCGCACGCCTCGGACGACAGCGAAGACAGTGAAATCTAATTTTAGGTGCACAGGGTACATAACCCCATTTGAATACAGTAGCATACCGTGGCGTATACTCGGTGCACTGGCTTAAACTCTGACTCTGGAGTCTGAGAGATTTGGAACAGACGGTGCAGAAAAGCTGATGCGCTGGCGGAGGCGATTAGCACAAGAACGAAGATCGGGAAAGCTACAGAAATCGAGGAACAGTACATGCAAATCGTCGAACTCAAGTCGAACGAAAAGAAACTGGAAAGGCAGAGTGCGCGAGTAAGTAGGACGCGTGCTCAACTCGCATGAATGCCAGAAATAATTGATTGTTACACCTAAGCAGCTGCAGCGGGGGCGGCGGGGGCAGCGGGCGGCGGGTTAGCAGAGCTGCGCCCCTCGACACGGACGTCGTATCCATAACCCTTACCCGGGCCGCCTGGAACGTCTCCAGGACCGTCGTAGTGCATCTTCGATATGTCGTAGTTGCCTAGCGGAGACGTGAGACGCGCAAGAAACAGACTGCAAGCAACCACGGACCGATAAAGTGCCACCCGTCCTCTTTGATGTGGTACAAATTGCAAGTGTTACCGGAGAACGCGTCACGGTGGCCGGCGGCGTAAATGCTCCGCCGGCCGAGCTCTTGTGCCTCCGCGTCGGTGAGGTCCCAGTGGTAACCCTGGTCGAGGACACCGTAGGCGTGGGTGCTCCCGGAGCCGACTGAGAAGAGATCACCCTTGAGACGGGTCCCGTCGGAATCAACATAGAACACGGAGGGGCCCGTCTTGTCCCAACCACAGATCATGGTTCCCTGCACGTACATGAATATTTGACCAAAACATCGAACGGGTGGCATACCATACTCAGGCCCATACCCTTGTACCCGTAGACCAGATTGCTGAGGTATTTGCTGGCCGCAGATACAGAAATACGCTCCCGATTGCGCAGTTCATGGAGTCGGCAGTGAATCCCGAGGTAGGTTTCCCAGTACTGGCAGTCGGCTGGAAGCAAGTCAGCATGCCATTTAGAAAAGGCGAATGCACGTCGATACCAGCACCACCAGCCATCGTTCCGAGCAAATAAGGGTTGATCTCGATGACCTTTTTCACCGTCCCAGACGCTGCAAATTTGTTATGGCCTCGAAAAAGACGCGGAACGAGAAATATTACGCACCAACATAGCTTCCTGCAGTTGCTCGGGAATCGACCGCAACGATGACGCCACCTTTGAAGCGAAACGCCAACGTTGTGGTTCCGTGCTGAATCTTGATTCTGCAGCTGGGGTCGGCGTGATCGTCGGTGTGCATCCGCAAGAACGCGGAGGGCTATAGTGAGGTTGAGAGTCAAGGCGCAGTCGTGATGTTGCTGCTCACGTCTGCTACAGCGGGAACAGAGAATGTGGGGACGCCCTTGGCCAAGCTTCCAAAGCCAGCCTCTGAGCCCCAGGCGGCGTCGGAGAAGTCCTCGTCGTCGGCAGCCAGCGAGTGGGCTCTACGCATTTCGCTCTGCGCGCTCGTTGTGGAGAACCGATTCCGAAATGCGTCCATATCGTCGTAGCAGAAATGATCACTGTGAGCTGACGCGGCTTTCGCGTTGTTTGCCAAAGGTCCCGATGGCAAGCAATCAAACCCTAACCCTAACACTCAGCGCTCATTCGGCTCTGCTTCCTCCTCCGAGTCCTCGTCGATGTCCGACTAGTGTCACTGTCCTCCCTTTACACCTCTCCTGTTTTACTACGCGCTTCAATTGTAATCGGATTTCGTCCAGCGCTTCAATTTACTCGTTTTCGAGTCAGACTGAGCCTGTCCCATTTTATCGACTTTCCCTTTTGTAACTTTCGAAGATCTGCTCGGGTCGCGTTGTCTCAAGCCTCAGGCCTCAGGCACCATCCTCTAACGTCCTCTCCGACGAACGTTTTTCCCCCTTAATTTCACCTCTAGGCCGCAATCGCCTCGGGGGTCCATGTGTCCCGCTCACGTCGGCTGCAGTCTACTGCAGTGATAACAACAACTCCACATGTTCGGCTGATCCTCATATTATATATATCGCGCGCGCGCACGATAGCTCGCTGGAATTATGCGGTTCCCTCTCACCACCCTCGCCCTCGCTGGCGTTGTTCTTGCCTGCGGCGACGACCACACCCATGACGCCCGCGACGGACACGCTCATACTCACGCGAAGCGCGAGTTTCCCAGCTCCCCGCTCACTCCGCCTTCCCGTCCGCTCACCTGGGGCGCACTGAACATCCTGCATACTACGGACAGTCACGGTTGGCTTCTCGGGCACCAGGTACAATTCTTTGTTCTCTCATAGGGCCGTCCTGAGCACATCATTCTCAAGAAAACTTCTTTCCCCGAGCCCAACTACTCTGGTGACTTCGGTGACTTTGCGTCCTTCGTGACGCACATGAAGGCGAGAACATTTTCTACACACAAATTCTGTGATCGCTAATCAATACACCCGCAGGAATTGGCCGTCAAAAAGGACGTTGACCTGCTACTTGTCGATTCGGGTGACCTCCATGACGGAACCGGTCTATCAGACGGCTACGCGCCTGGCGGAGTTGACGCGCAGGCCTCAAACCAATTCTTCAAGGTATCCGCCTCCCGTCCCCGAAGAACGAAACTGAGATGGTGAAATCTAGCAACTCCCATACGATGTTCTCGCCATCGGAAACCACGAGGTGAGCGCCAAGGGAGCGCCAAACAAACTTGAACTGAAATCGGGTTAGCTTTATATCTACAATAACACGCTCGACATGCACCAAAACTTTGCCCCGCGCTTCGCTGGCCGCTACCTCTCTTCCAATGTGAACATCACCGTCGATGGTGTTAGCAAGCCAGTCGGGAGCCGTTTCGCCAAGTTTAAGACGCGCAAGTACGTCTTCACTTTTATTGCGAGATCAACCGCCAATTCTACTGCAGGGGTCGCGCAGTCACGGCACTGGGTGTATTGTTTGATTTTACGGGCAACGACAAGAACACCACCGTTCAGCCCGTTGACGCTATGGTGAAGGAGGCTTGGGTATGTGTAGCCCTCCACCTTCATCACTGTCTCACCCTGAGATGACTCTAGTTCGCCGCCGCGATCAAGGACGAGCCAGACCTCTTCCTGCTTGCGGGGCACATGCCCGTTGCTCGGGACAACTGTACGTTGAGTCTATTATTTCTGCTGTATCCCGCTAATCTTCCGCAGGGCCGCTCGTCTTCGATGCTATCCGCGCAATACACCCCCTCACACCTATAATCATTCTTGGAGGTGCGTTACAGTTCAGCTGAGTTATGCCCCGAATGTTGACGCGTCCAAAAGGCCATACCCACATCCGAGACTGCTGTACGGTCCTCTTCTATCATTGCATGAGCCAAACCGACAATAAATCACGCAGTGCAGCTTGATGGACGGAGCATGTCCTTGGAAAGCGGAAGATATATGGAGACTGTCGGTACGTCGGCATCTCTTGGCCCTCTTTCAATGTGCCTTACGGGCCGCCAGGTTGGATGAGTGCCGATCTGCCTGCGCCAAAACATGGCAGCGGGCACGGGAATGGTGGACACGCCGACTCGAAGAACATCACGTTCAGTCGTCGTTACTTGGATCCAAACAGAGTAACATATGAGGTCTCCGAGCTCCACATTACTTGCGATCTGTATTCTTATGCCGCACATTGCAGTACCACACCGGACGCGGAAACTTTTCATTTGACACGCCGTGGGGGCGTAGTATTACAAAGGGCCTCGAGAAGCTCGCCAAGTCGTTCGATTTGAGCTTTGAATACGGGACGGCGCCGCATGATTTCACCATTAGCCAGTGCGTTGCTCGTTTTCATCTTCGACCAGAGACTGATTAACAGCGTGTTAGAGCACCTTACCCTTCGAACAATTCCGTGCTTTCACTCGTAGAGGAGGCAAGTCTCACGTAGCAAGGGTCGCCGGACGCATTACTGACTTGACTTTAGGCAATGCCTATCGCTCTCACCGTCAACAACACACGCGCATCGATTCCCAACATCATGATCACAAACTCCGGCTCCCTGCGGTTCGATATCTACGCCGGCCCGTTCACCAAGAACGACCAGCTCACCGCGTCGCCTTTTGCCGACGCGTTTCTCTATATCCCCAACGTGCCGGCTGTTGTGGCCAAGGCTGTGCTACCTGCGCTCAACGGGGCTGGCGCGGACAACAGACGTCGTGACGAGGCAGTGGAGGCGGAGCTCTGGGCGCGCGGGTACGTTGGGACGCGCTACCGCGAGTGGATTGAGGAGATGTACCGCCGGGATGTGCAGGAGGGCGGGGAGGCGCGCCGCGCGGCAGCTAATCTGACATTGGGTTACGTGACGGCCGATGTGAGTGCCAGCATGATCTTTTCATCTCCTCTATTTACACGACACCCCAGTCCTGCCCTGGTGTTGGCGATGACACGCCGCACGCGCCCCTCGCGTTCTATTCGACCCCGGACTTCATCGCATCGCAGGCACCACCCAGCGTCGCCGACGATGCCCCGATCGACTTGGTCTTCGTCGACTTCATCCAGACGCAGCTTATCGGTATCCTGAATTCCGTCCAGAAGGACAAGACGTTCACAACCGCGGACGTCTCCAAGTACACGGAGGTCCTGGCGACGCAAATGTTGGGTATTTTCGCGCAGCAGGCATGGAACTAGAAATCCGTATCAGGGGGGAGGTCGAAGTATTGTACTTAGAAAGTTGTTGTAATGGATGCCGTACGCCTTATACGGGCCCTTGCGGTGAGACACAGAGAAGCCACATCTTTGCTTCAACTTGTAAGTTTTGACCATGCTTGGGAGGCGCATTCCAGTCGTTGTGCGAGCGGTTCGAGGAAATTGAACGTTCCGCGACGATGTATACGACGCTGCTTTGGTTCAAGTTTAGTTGTGCCAAGGCGTTGCCCACCCGAAAAGAACTTGATGTATGAGATTCGCCAAATTCTGGGTGGTACCCCTGGAATGTGGTCAGACGGCACATACAGTATGATAACGGA
>CVRE01179403.1:2596-18479 GCA_001179765.1 Crepidotus sp. BD-2015
AATTCTGCGGGTGTGATGAGATGGCGGGCATCAGAGGCAGGCGGTGGAGGAGACGGGGGGTTGATCCGCGCGGGGTGACGGGGATAATGTGACGGTGTGTATGAGGGCGAGGCGGGTCGTTTGGTGGGAGGTGGGCCCGGTCCGAAATGCACTGGGCTAGGAAGTGTTCTGCGGCGTGTGGAGGGGGATATTGAGGGCGATGGGAGCGGCTCTCGAGAGCGGAGGGCCTCGGGAGGAGAGGGCCAGCTGCCAGAGGAATGAGAGCGTTCTCTTTGTTTTCCGATGAATCTAGACAGGCTCGGAAGCTGCGGACTCGTGCCCGAATATCCCTCTCTCTTGTCCTGAATCGGGGGTAGAGTCGTTCGGTTCTCTGTCTTGATCATCTTCGTCAGGATTTCCGCCACTAGGGCCTCGACATCAGGATGTCTTTCCCCGGGCTTGATTGTCGCGATATCTTGCTGGATCATCATAACGCGACTCGCGCAGATCTCGGCTCTGGAAGTCCAAGTGACACCGTGCGGATCGACCCAAAGATACAAATCAGATTCCTGAGGGTCGTCGGCCCATGGGTGGGAGATAAGATATCTGTAGAGGGGCACTCTGTCCAGAAGGAACGCCGTCCACCGTCTCCACTGGCCTGGTCCCCGCCCGTGGCGGTCGCGCCAGTATAAAGCGTGTGCCCCAGGAGTCAAGTCCACGTACACGTCCCCCGCGTATCCAAAGGTAGAGGTCGGTGGGCCCACTGCTCTGAACTCGAAGAATGAAACTTGGCAAGATTTGCCAGTACTGTCAAAGGAATAAGGGTGACCAGTTGCTAGGACTGCGGGATTGACAGAGAATGCTCTGCGGAACGAGAGCATTCTGGGCGGCGACTCTTGGATGTGGTCGCGTAGAAAGTGGGGAAAGGGCGACGTGCGAACGAGAAGCGCGCAAAACTGAAATGTGTACATGCTGCGTTGGTATCGTGATAAATCATTGATGCCCGGTCATCAAGACGTTCCGAGTGCGGGCGTCGTTCGAGGAGTGAAAACCAAGGCGATGCGAGATCAATCGCTTGATACAAGAAATTCGGCCCACCCGTGGACATCTTGGTCGCGAAGTTGGTAGCGGCACTTTCAAACGATAGTAGAGGGTGGAAAGATTACCTCAAGCTTCAAAGATAGGATCAGTTCTAACTTCTCAGGCAGCGATACCATCGAATGCAAGAATGACTGGGGGAGATTCTGACCAGGCTGCCAGGTTCAGAGTGCACCAAGATAGTGGAGTGCCAGTGATCCCATCGAGACCGAGCGTGTATTCGAACTTTTATCGAAGCAAAGAGCGGCCAGGATTGACTCCGAGCCAGAATCTTCAGAAGCGGTCTAAGGCGGAGTTGATGCGAAGATACGGTGATTGCCTGGCGGGGTTTGAAGGCTTCGAAAACCTCGCAACTTGGCAACAAAAACCTGAAAGAAATGGTGTTGTAGCAAGTGTTGAGTGTACTAACTAAGACTCGGACTTACTGGTGTCAGAGTTAAAAAAATGCGTCAGTGGGCCGAGTTCCGGAGATCCGGAAATTTGACTGCCACTGATTCAACACTCGATGCAACATACCCGGAAGGAGAGGCACAAAACCTGCTACACGAGCATGATATTGAGATGGTGAAGGGCAACTCCTCCAGTGTTTGGCTTCAGCGCGGAGAGCTAACACGCGCTCATCAATAAGCACGGACAAACTCATCTTCCTTTCTCTTAACGCGTCGTAAATTCAGTGGCCTGGCGCGCACACGCGCCATTTGGCATCGCCATGGCCCGCACCATGTCCCCTTTACCTCCGATTTCAAGTTTCCAAGGTAACCCATCCAAAGTTCCAAAAACGCTTCAATACCCATGCTGCTCAGAACCAGAACCGTCGTCCGATGAAGACTTGGTTCCTAATGACCCTGTCGAGTTTCAGTCTCCCGTGCAGCGAAAGCGAAAGAAGACAAACCAGGCAACCTCTCAGCCGTCAAAGAGGCGGAAGGAGCTTGACACGATCGAAAGTAAGCGACCCAGACGAGAATCCGTTTCGGATTCATATTTCTCATGGTATACAGTGCGCATCTTGCTGACTTGACCACCAGACTCGATTCCCTCCTCAAGTCGAACAGCCAATGCGGTTGCCGGGCCGTCCAAGCCTTCGAAATTGCCGTCTACTCGAGCTACCGTATCATCGAACGGTACAGCTCCCCGTCCAACGGGCTCCAGCCGCCTAGGGAAAAACCCACCGTCATACTCGCAGCTCGCGCCGAAGGTCAAGACCCAAAGTGCATCAGCTGCGACCACTAAGCCGGTCAGGAGGACGCGGAAAGAAAAAGGGCGACAGCGAGACAGCGACTCGGATTCGGATCCGTCGACATTCACGGTACAAGCGAACAGCGGCGCCCCGTCGGCCTCCGCGCCCGGGCCGAAACGAACGGAAAGCAAGGAGGCCTTCAAGAGACATGCCTTGAGCAGGCGTTTCACCGGTCCAGGCGAGTCTGCCTTGGTCATTGTTCTCATTGCAGACCCTGATCTTGTTCAGTTAAATCCGAATCCGCGCCAGTGAAGCGGAAAAACAGCAAGTCCTCTCACTTGAATCGAATCCTGAATATCGCTTTACTGACGATCTCCCGCAGCCTCAAGCAAGATAGACGTCATCGATATAAACGATAGTTCGGACGAGGAGCCGCGCCGGTTAATCAGCAACGAGCTAATCATCGTCTCCGATACCGACTCCGATTCCACTCTTGTCAAAAGGAAGGCTGTGGCACGGAATGGATCGAACGGCACAAAGAGTGCTCCGCCAGCCACTCAAGAGCTCATCGAGATATTTGATAGCGACGAGGAGCCTGCGCTGGCGGTGGATAAAGCTGGAGTAACGGGGAAGGTTGTAGATGCTGGCCCACCGGGCAAGGTCGAACAATCCAGTCCTATATCCCGCCAAATTTCCAATGAGGTGTCTATGCTCCCTCCCGCCGACCCAATGAATTTGGAGCCGGAGGATGGGTTAGATTTCGGAGGAGACGATCTTGCTATGCGAGAGGAGTCACCTGGTCTTGTTTTTCCTGAAGAAGATCACAACTCGGTGCCTCAGTCACCTTTTCCCGTCGACAATGGTGATACGCCCCGCAGCTTGCCATGCCGGCGCAGCGCTACCCCGCAGCAGAAGCCGCCACTTCTTTCAGCGAACGGTGCGCGGCACCCGCCGGTGCCGAGACCCGACGATGTCACGTCAAACCAACCATCTTCCGTGCACGAGGGTTCCACCGCTGACGAGTATGCTGTCTGGCCTCTGTCCAACGGGCGAGATGCGCAAGGTTCCGCCATGCCCCCGAAAGATCGGCCGCTCGTCTCCCCGCACTCCTCTTCGGACCAGCCCGAGTCGAGCACTGCCCCAATTACCCCGACTCTCCAAGACGAAGACAACAATGGTGTTCTCCGTCTCAATGGGACGGCGGGGTCGGATGCACGAGCACTCTCTCCCATTCGCCCGCAAACTGCCGAGAAGCCCCCATCGCCTCCGCCACTTCTTCTGCAAGATCAACCCAATATCCGTAACCTCAACGGGGTGGCGCGGTCGGAGGTATCGCCATCTGCCAATTCCCCAAAGATAAAGCGCGCCCCTCCACCTCCTTCTTCTCCCCCGCCACTTTTCCGTCCGAACGGCCTCCTAGATACCGCATCGCAACCGGCAGATGTGCGTCCCTCGTCCAAGCCTCCCTCTCAGCGGAGACTTCCCCTACCCAAGGTCAACGGCGCATCGCATACATCTTCGCCTTACAAAGGCATCCGCGAGAGAGCCTTGGGGACATCGGTCGCCACCCTGCAGCTAAACCTTGGGCTGCCAGTCACAGACCCCGCACGTGCGCTCCCCCGCCTCGATCTCCGTACTCTGCCGCTGCCAACGAAAAAGCGACAATCGCAGCCCCAGCCAGCTACTCCGCCATTACGGCCAGTTGACGCGACAGACCAGCAAGAGCATGACCAGCCTGCCGACGCGCTCGACGGGTTCGCGTTCCCCACTTCTCCGTCCCCAGTTAGTCGCTCGTTTGTATCGACTTTGAATAGTCCTGAAGAGTGGCGTCAGGATAAAGCACAGTCTCCGGTTCCGAAGCCACAGCCCTGGAAGCAGAGTAGTCTGGTGAAGACGATCATCACCACGGGGCAGCACGGTGTGCAATCAACCAGCACGCTGTCTCAGCCGTCCTTCCCGCTCCCGCGTCGGCCCCCTCGTCGAGTGCGGCCACCGTCGCCCCAGCCGCCGCGCTCACCCTCGCCGCAGCCGCCGCGCTCACCGTCGGCTCCTCCTGCCGACGCGCAGCCTCCCCTTACCCCGCCGCGCAAGGTGAAAGAGGAACAAGCAGCGACGGGCCCCAACGCGGCTCTCATCAACGACATCATCGATCTGACGCTGTCCGACGACGAGGCTGACGCGCCTTCCGCGCAGGCGCCGAGAAATCCGGACCCGCCACGAGAACCGGCAGCAGACGGCGTCGAGAAGTTGAAGCAGTATGTGGAACGCTTTGCTACGATAATGAAGGGCCGCCGGACCTCGTCTGGGAACGTCGTACCGACCGATGCGCTGTCCGTCAATTCCAGAGGTTCCGGCACAAACAGCCCGTCCGTTACGGAGGGGCGTCGCGGTTCCATGGACGCCGACGGCCTCATTGGCGACTTGTGTTTTATACCGGATCAGGTTTCTAAGAGGAATGGGACGGACGGAACGCCCGCCCGTTCGCCATCGCCTGTGCATATGGATATCGATACCGACGACGGGATACTTCCGCAGGCGGAACATCAACTGGTTTCAGAGCCATTGTACATCGCTCCCTCTCCGCCTACAGCCGTCGGGACTGCTCCCGAAGAGATGCCCATGGATGTGGTAGAGCATGGTGCGCCAGTCTTATCCCGCTTGCCTTCCGAGCTCATTTTCTAGACAGAACTCACTGTTCCTACTGTACAGTCGCAGCCATACAGCAGACCGGGTATCACCTTCGTTCTTTTCCGTAGCCTCGTTATTCATACCTTTTCTTTCTGCAGAGAGCCAGACCCTCTCCTTGGAGCGGCGGAGTTACGACGATACGGAGGTATATTATTTGGAATATATTGGACCCCCGACTACTTACGTGTCCGAATTGGATGAGGTCGAGGACCTTGTCGCCCCGCGATCAGTCTCGGACAGCTCTTCTACTCCCCCAGAGGAGCCGGAAGTCGGGCATACCGACTCGGAGGGTGTCGTTCTCGCGACTGGAGGTCCTGCCTCACGGGTTATGCATGTCGAGTCAGAGGTCAGTATCATGCTCATCTCCTTGAACGCCGTTGAATCCCGACCAGCCTGCATCCGACGACGAATCTGTGGCGTCAGGCTCTGCTCCATTTCAGAAGCACGTCGCGGAGGCCGAGGTCGGCTGTGTATCCACTTCCAGTATATCTTGATTGACTTCCTTTCAGGCCTCCGCCTCCGACGATGAAGGTTCTGCGTCGCCTAAACCTAGGCTCCGTCGTTCTTCTCGCAGATCCTCACAGTCCTCTTTGGTCGATCCCTCGGATCTCTTCCTTGAGGACAATGACGACTACGACGATGAGGGTTTCGGCTTTACCACCCCAGTGTCTCCCACATCCGGCAAAGACGTCGTCATGCGCAGTGTGCCGCAACGCTCTGTCGCCAGCGCAAGCGACAATGCATATCCGGTCATCACGTGGGACAGCTACAGACGCGACCCCAGCAACTTCCAGATTCCAGTTTACTACGCCAGAGACCTCGTCAGCATGCTGCACGATTACATCAACGCGTCGGACGAATACTTCCGCGGGTGCCTCAGTATGCGGCGTGTTTTCGAGAGCGCCATCCGGGAAAACACTGGGGAAGACGAGCCTGACGCACCCTTGATCGATGTAATCAACGACGTTGACGACGAAGCTACGCCGCCGTGGGAGTTCTATTACACGAACAAGATCTGGCTTGGAGAGGGCATCAGTCCGCCAGACATCAGCAAATTAGTCGGCTGCGACTGCAAAGGCAAATGTGATCCCAAGTCGACGACGTGTGCATGTGTGCTGCGCCAGAATCCTTTTGTCGAGAAAGTCTTTGGTCCTGGCTTCGCGTACGACAGTAAAGGCCGCTTGCGTACCCCCGCAGCGCCGATATTCGAATGTAACGCGATGTGCTCTTGTGACGATGACGAATGTAAGAATCGGGTGTGTTTTTACAACTAATTTCAAGCTTCACGGCGCTGATGGTGATCGCCGCAGGTTGTACAGCACGGGCGTAAGTGTAGCGTTAGCATTAAAAAGACACCAGACAAGGGATGGGGTATGACGCCTTTCAGTTTTCCCTGTAGGCTGAGCATTGATTCGCTCCCGCAGGCGTGTTTGCCTCGAGAAAAATTGCCAACGGGACCTTTATTGGGGTTTACTCGGGTGAATTCCTCAAAGATGATGTTTCCGAACGGCGTGGATTGTAAGATTCACGCTTGGCTGGCTGCCAAATGAGCTGCGATTGACATCTTTTCAGGGTGTATGACAAGTCGGGACGCACTTACCTTCTTGATATCACCTATTATTACCTAGAGAACAACAGTCAGTACGTCGTGGACGCATACCATGTTGGCAACGTGGGTGGACCTGGTTTACAGTTTTATCGTTGCTGATTTTATTATCTAGTTTACCCGGTTCTTGGTACGGCGATATGGATCATGCTGGTCGGACATAGAATCTTAACTCGGCCCTAGAATAATTCCTGCGACCCAAACTGCAGGGTAAATCCCTGCTACATCAACGAGCCTGACCTCGAAAAACCCTTGCTGACGCTGTGGGCGCGGCGGGATATCGCGGCCGGTGAGGAGCTTTGCTTCTCGTACCAAGGCCGGGTGAGGACCTTGTCCCGATTCTATCTCCCACTCTCATCCAGTCCGTGTAGGATCCCGATAACCCAGACGAGGATGATCAAGAAGAAGCGACCCACACAATCGTGAATATCTGTCGATGTGGGGCGGCAGCTTGTACAGGTGCGACTATCCCTGGCGCTCTTCCTGAGCTAGCTAATGGTCCATCCCATAGGATTTATGTTTCGCTAGTAGCCTACTTATACAACAGATAACTGTATCCTTATAAGACATCCTATCCTCTTCACCTTGGTAATAATACAATATGTATGAAGATTCCAGGGAAGATCTAATCATCAATGTCAATCACCTCCCCGTGAATAACAGGGGCCGGTCGTCTGCTGGAACTCCCAGCAGTAGTCCGAGGAGCTCGTCTATCGCCCACAGCGCGCTTCTTGCTCCCGCTTGCCACCGAAACCTCGGGGTCGTCATCGTCTGTAAGATCGATCTCGACTCCGGCTGGAATTGCATCTCGTTTCCGCTTCGTCCCAGCGCCGCGGCTGGGTCTCTCATCGTCCGAGTCATCGATTACGATAGGACGGCTGCTGGTGATTGGGCCAGTCGTCTTCTTGGGAGGCTTGACCTTGGATTTAGCGGGAAGTGCACGGGGAGGCGGGGACGGCGTAGGTGGCTTCGGGCGAGCGTATAACGTGGTCCATTGTCTTGCGGTGGAGTCGTGCAACTTGCGATTACGCATATATTGGGTCGCTATGCTTGGAACTGGATAGACATATTGGCGGGTTATCACCGACTCGACAGACTCGGGAAGCATACCTAATGGATCCTCTATGCGCGGGCGTCAGAAAGATCGAGGGTGAGGAACGGATAACGCACTAGGATTGGGGTCTGTCAAGAGAGACGACAGGGACAGAATAACTTTGAATAAGGAAAGAGCCGGCGACCAGTTGTGCTTTAAGATGTCGAGGCAGATATTGCCTTGATCGGAAATCTTAGACTCGGGTTAAACAGCGCGTATACGGAAAAGCGACGAGGCTCACGTTCATGTGATATATTCTGCGACAAGGTTAGGTCAGTCAAGGGAATCTCTAGATGTAATGTACGGACCGAGTCTTAAACGTGACTTTAGGTGCGGAAAAGCTGCAAGACAAGGATGAGTAGGAGACGAAAAATTCGGCAAAGACGCATACGGGTAGTCTGGGGGCAGGTTGACAGCTACATGGAAGACGCCACCCTCGTATACGCTCCCCTCTGGACCCGGTAGAGTGCCACACCATACGAAGAGGTCGTCTGAGGGAATGTTAAAGAGGCACACCACACAAAGACGTCGGCTGCTCTACCTGAGGGTACTAGTCGTATGTTGCCAAGGTCCTCTTTCTTTACGTCAGAGATCTCTCTATGGATCCGTTTTAGAGTTGCCTGAGGAAAGGTGAATACGCAGGGCTGCCAGCCGACGGAGAACCACTGACTGGATGCGACGACATGCTGGTTGCGGACAAAGTGATGGCCCAATCAAGGCCCAATTGTTTGGCCAGTCTCGGTCACCTGATGAAAGCCGCTCACACCTGAACAGTGACAGAACACCCAACAAACGCCGTTGAAACGGATCCCTGGAATCCGTCTTGCATCATGGGACGCGCCAATCGGCGTCAATAAGGCAAACATGAGAACGACGAAGCTTGGTAGGCCAATTGAAACCTCCGTCAGTCCTCCGCTGGAGAATGTATTTGCCGTTAGCCCCGACTTGCTCTGTATATTTAGGGAGTGGACACACAGTGGTCTCTGTCATTTCACCCCGTGTCTTCTGCTATGCTCACTCGATCCCTCGTAGTTGTTGGATGCATTGCAGCCTGCTTGTGCAAAGTCTATGACAGTGCTGTCAATTTGCCGAGTCTGAGCTATGATTTTGTAATTATAGGGTGAGCACTCATTTATTTCTGATTGGATTTGACTCAAAATTTCGCTTAGAGGAGGGACCGCAGGCAACGTTGTCGCTAATCGTTTGACTGAAAACGGAAACGTTTCTGTCTTGGTCCTTGAGGCAGGGGTTTCGAATGAAGGCGTATTGGATTCAATTGTCCCGTTCTTCGTCGACAACCTTCTTGGTCCAGTTATATACGACTGGAGTGAGCATATTTCCTCCTTTCAAACCCAACGACATTCGTTAAGAAGGTTTTCAGACTACACTACTGTTCCCCAACGCGGTTTGAATTCACGCGTGTTGAGCTACCCGAGGGGTGTGTATTTGCGGTTTTCGCCGCGCAAAGTATACTGTACTGAGCCCAGATGTATCAGCACACATGCTTGGAGGATGCAGCTCACACAGTGAGTCGTTTTAAGATATCTTCCCATTAAACTGTCTGACCGGCTGGATCCATCACCTTCCATCACAGACGCCATGTTCTACACCCGCGGCACGGTCGACGATTTCAACCGCTATGCCGAGTTGACTGGAGATCTGGGTTGGTCCTGGAACGAAGTTCTGCCCTATTTTTTCAAGGTGCTGTGTTGCATTACTTCTTCTCCATCCAAAATGATCGATATATCTTCGAGTCCAGAATGAGAAATGGTCACCACCGGCAGATCACCATGACACCCGAGGCCAATTCGACCCGGCGGTGCATAGCACACATGGAGTCACCTCGGTCAGTCTGAACAGCTTTCAGTGGCCGATTTTCAACCGTAATGTCCTACAAACTACGAAAGAGCTGCCTGAGGAGTTCCCGTTCAACCTCGACACGAATTCAGGCAAACCGCTCGGTCTCGGTACGATCTTCATAACTAGTAATGAAGATTTTTAACTTGTGTTTAGGCTGGCTACAATGGACCATCGGGGACGGAATGCGAAGTAGCTCCGCGACGTCATATCTGGCTACCGAATTTGTTCGACGCGAAAATTTACATGTTCTGCTATCCGCCCGAGTCTCTACGCTGGTTAATCCCAGTAGAGCCACTGACGGTAGACCATTCTTTGGTGGGGTGCGATTTTCGCAGGGTATCAAGTGGTTTCGTCATTCCCATGATATACCCACTGCTCACATCAAAAGTAGGAACTTTTGAATACACCGTTACTGCGTCGAAAGAAATCATTATGAGCGCGGGCTCTGTCGGAACACCATCCATCCTCATGCACTCCGGCCTTGGAGATCACCACACATTGGAAGCACTGGGAATTCCCACGGTGCTGGATCTTCCAAGTGTCGGCCAGAACGCCTCGGACCAACCATTTTTCTCTGCGGCTTGGTCTGTAAATTTCAACCAGACCCTGGACTCAATCACTGAGAATACGACTCGGTTCAACGAGGCGTTTGCTCAGTGGAATCATTCCCACACTGGGCCTTTTACAGCATTTGGACCCGTCTTCGTGTCGTGGCTTCGGATCCCCACAGATTCTCCCATCTTTGAAAATCACCCAGATCCTTCGGCAGGTCATAACTAATCTCTATAAACAGACGCTATGTCAATTCTTACTCGTGCCTCGTTTTGTTATAGGTCATAACACCCCTCACATCGAGCTTACATTCTCACCCGGTGGAGGGGGGTTGGGCCAGGGGGGAAACGAAACAGGCCACTTCGTCGGTGTTGGCCTGGGTGCAGTCTCCCCGCTCAGCCGTACGTGCCAATTCGCAGTGCGTGGCTCGCGTAACTAACACATCCTTGGCTCCAGGTGGTTCAATTACAATCAACAGCAGCGACCCTTTTGCTCCTCCGCTCATCGATGTTGGGCTGCTTACGAACGACTTTGATCTTTTTGCATTGCGCGAGGCTCTCAAACGCGCGCAACAATTCTTTAAAGCCCCAGTCTGGCGAGATTTTATCATTGGACCGACCCAGGATCTAGAAAATGTTACAAGCGATGCGCTTGACCAGTTTATTCGTAACGCGGCCATACCGTCGCTGCACCTTGTGGGCAGCGCCGGAATGTCGGCCAGAGACGCGCATTATGGTGTGGTGAACCCCGATCTGCTCGTGAAGGGTGTCGATGGACTTCGTATCATCGACGCTTCTGTACTCCCGCTTGTGCCTGCGGCCCATACCCAGTCTGCTACGTATGTGGTCGCGGAACGGGGATCGGACTTGATAAAGCAACGTTGGAAGTTGTAGCAAAATTCATGAGGCGTATCATTTTCTGTGTCGAGACTTTGTTTACGGAGATACATGTAGTTCGCTCCTCCAAACCCAGTTGAATTTATCCTATGATGATCATTCTGAAGATACTACTGAGCTGCGAGAAAATATCCTGAGTTCCGTGCATTTATTCAACTATTTCCATCGCAGAAAGACAAGTGGTTGAATTTTGTATGTACACAGATACTAACTTACATCCACTTCCGTTTGATCAAGTCCGCACCCCTCTCGGCAATTGCATATGTGGGCGCTTGGGTATGACCCGACGGCATGTATGGCTGAATTAATTCAGGCTTGTCAAATCGTAACATGTTCACTGCACATGCTTACCATGACTGAGGCATCAATGACTCGTATGCCTGTCGCGCCTTTGAGGAGCAGGTCTGGATTTACTACTCCCCAGGTGGCACTTTCCGAAGACATCGCCGCGCTTCCTACTACATGGCATGCTCCGATTACCGTGTTTCGCATGTACGCATCCAAAGCATCATCCGAGGTGAGCGCTTGCGCTAGATTCTCGAGCGGACGGATCACGTATCCTTTCCACGCGTCCGCCGACAAGAACTGGACAGCTTTTTTGATTGCGATGCGCATCGCGCAGAAGTCGTAGTCATCCACGAACAGCCCGAGGTTGATTAGTGGGGCCTGGAACGGATCGCTAGTGTTGAGGGTGATTGAACCCCCTATCAGAAATTCAGCAGATTATAGCGTCCTAGGTTTGGTACGGATGCTCACGGCTGGCGGGGGAAACAACAGCTGTCTGTAAACTAATGAAATTCCCTCCCTCCGTAGGAACTGATGTTGTAAGGCCTATGCCGTTCTGAGGAACAAAATCAGCGTGGTAGGTCCGATTCTGGGACAGGACACCTTGCAGAGATCTGGAGTTCACTAGAAGGAGGTGAGCGGACAATGAGGTGTTGCCAAGAGACCTTATTGAATATTCGTACATGTGTGGCGTATTTTTCCCTGCGGCGGGGTCGTTGCGCTGTTCGAATATCGTAGAGTTTTTGATCCTGAGCCACGCTGCATGGCCACCAACGATGGTTGAGGTTAATGGGCCCTGTCTGGTATGGTTCCAACGATCAAGCTCCAACATTAATTGCGTCCCGTTTTGAGTGTAGCTCTCGAAGGTGGCGGTAGAGTTAACAAACCAACTATTAGGGACCAGGGGCTGTTCGCTGAGATTTTGCCCGACACTCGGATTATCAATGAGGCACGGGATCCCGTGGCTCATGAGTGTGGTTCGGTTTCCAATACCCGAGTTGAGGAGAATTTGGGGAGTGCCAACCGAACCACCCGAGAGGACGATTTCCTTTGTAGCGCTAACCACGAATAGCTCTGATGAAAATTGTCGGGAAGGGATAAATGTATGAAAATAACACAAAGACCTTGTCGATCTTGCGAAAATTCTACCTGGTTGAAATGGACATTACCATTGGCGGCGCGGGAGCTACGAATTCGGGAGACTTGAGAATTTGTGAGGACATGAAGATTAGGTCGTTTAAGAAAAGGAGTCGCCAGATAAGATACTGCCGAGCTGCTTCGCGCCCCATGGCCGATGGTGCTCTGTGCCCAACTGCAAAAAAACAAAAAATCAAGTCCTGCTTGATAGACATACACCAAGACGTACCCGATGCCAAGAGGAACTCCTGCATTCATATCCAACACGAATGGGAAGTCGTCCGGCATTTCCACGGTTGTCGTGATGACACGAGAAAACATTGGCCACTGGAACCCCGGTAAGCTGACCGAGTTGATTCCAGTTGTGCTGTGGACCAATGGGTCATACTGGCCAAAAGTATTGTGACGATCAGCAGGCTCAGTCCATTTCTCGTTCTAGTCTTTGGCTTTGGTCAAACGTCGTAGATAGAGAATGAAATGGAACCTTGCGAAAATAGGGTTGCATAGCTGACCAGCCCCAACCTGGATCCCCAGTAACTTTGGCGTATCTGTCAAAATCGTCTTGCGAGCCCCTGGTGTACCACATCCCATCTTCCGCCATTAGCAGACTATCTAAGGCATCAGATATCGCGCCATACTTATTGAGCTTGTACCGCCAAGAAGATGTCCGCGCGGGTAAGAGAGCACTCTGTTCGCTGCAGCTGTTTGAGGAGTTGTGAGATAATTCCTGGAGAAAGCTGATCAATGCTGTTTCACGTAGTCAGGTAGTTCATGCAAGATGCGTACCAGGTGTATGGGGCTCCAGGAATGAAAAGACCCCCAACTAGGGCAGGCACAGCTGAATCGAGAACGTCTTTGTTCGATACTCCAGCCTCCAACACAAGAACAGAAAATGCTGGGTTCTCAGTTAACCGATTTGCGACCACATTTCCAGCAGTTCCGCCTGAGAATAGGTAAGCTGGGGACATTCTAATAGTAGACAGGACGTGCTGCCAACAACAACAAAATCAAAGTCGAGTCCCGGTAGTTGGGCAACGTTGTCGTATACAGTTCCATAACACGCTGAAAAGCAGGCAAGCAGGACAGATAGCACGCCAGGGCCCAACGTACTCGTGACCATCGTTTGATAGAGAGACAAGGGGGAAAGCCAGCCCCAGCAGATAGATATAGGCAACTCTCCCGGCATCGTACGACATTGTCAAGCGCGGCGACTATGAATGGATTACAGTCATCCAATGAGAGTCTTACATCCAGGTCATACGATGGTTTGCGTGATACCGTGTGGGCGCAGAAGGCGGGGTTTCATGAATCAGAAGGAGCGGCGACTGGGAAGTAGCAGCCGGCGTAAGGAACGGGGTTCACGGGATGAAGCTGGGGCCCGGTCCCGTCGGACTTAGAAGAGAGAGGAATTCAGTTCTGTGCGTCCACCGGGCAAGAGGTACTTGAAGTGGAAAAGTACCAAGACGAGTTTTGAAGTTTGAGACGAGTGACGAGTCAGGTACATGCCACGCGGCAATTCCCGTTGCAACTGATCCGACGCCACAGCCGATGACACCATGCCGGCCATGCAGTCGACACCAGTCGACACCCTTACATTGTTGAAGCTAAAGCGCTGAAGTTTCAAATGATAGGAACCTCGGTAGTTTGGTGCCTGGCTCCCGAATTTTTCAATATGCATTNNATATGCATTATTCTTTACCTGAACCGAGGGCCTGCGTTTTTCAACCACACGGTCACGTGCATTGCTGGCCATCAGGTTCACACGCTCGCCGTGGCACAATTGTAGCCTTTGCAGCTTTGCCTCCACCAACCTCTACTTAGCTAACGACTCTCCGGGATGATACTCGGTCTCGGAACTCTACTCCTGGCTGTGTGCGCATGGTATATCCATAGGCTGGCCCACAGGCTTCGGGCCTCGCCAGCGTCGGCTTCCTCGCGATTAAATGCCCACGCGGCGTCCAGCAGCGCCGAGGATCTCGAAAACGTCTCGTACGAAAGCATCAACATGCTTGACGCCGTTCCGCCCGCGGCATTCTCTGGTTATGCGGTTGTTGGCGGATCGGGGTTCCTGGGGACGTCGGTGATGCTCCGTCGCCTGCGCATGGTCAATCTGACAAATGCAATTTTGGTCTTTCTACTNNNNTACATAGTCCGGCTGCTGATCATGCGTGGGGAAACCAGCATCAGGATTTTGGACCTCAACCCTCCGTCACCCCAGATCCTCGACCATCCCGCCGTCTCCTTCGCCAATACAGATATCACTTCCTTGCAGTCTGTTCGTGAGAGCCTGTCTGCACCGTTCCCTGCAACAGGCAATCCTCCCAATGTGATCTTCCACACTGCCGCGATAATCCGTTTCTGGGAGCGGGCCGCCTACTGCTGGGACACGTCGTATCGGGTTAATGTGACGGGAACAAGAAACATTCTCACTGTAGCCAAGGAGCTAGTTCCGGTTCCGATGGTGATCTACACATCAAGCGCGGAAACAGTATCTGGCTGCCCCAAGTTTCTGCGTATAGATTGGGACGATTATCCTGTCAGCATACGAGATGATAACCGCCCACCGACGTTCGGATGGAAACAAAGCTGCTACCCGCGGTCCAAACGGATGGCCGAACAACTTATCATCGACGCCAGTGCAAATGGGGACCTCAAGACGGGAATTTTGCGGCCCGGACAGTAGGTCATCTTTTTACTTGACATATATCTGAGGATTTTGAGTGTGTTCATCAGTACAATCATCGGCCCAAATGACCGTCTGGTCAGCAGCACTCTAACAATGCCCCAGTTGCCCGTATGGGACGAGCCGTGGACGTCGACAAATATATGCGTGTGGGACGCTGCGGCCGCCCATCTCCTCTATGAAGATGCCCTGCGCCGTATTCCGGATGAGGTTTCTGGGGAAGCATTCTTAATAACTGGACGTGGCCCCCCGTGGAGCATTCAAGATGTGCGCGCTGCCATTAAGGTGAATTTCTACTTGGACGTGCCCTTGCTTTTCTGATCACATTTGATATAGCACTACGCCACGCGGGAACTCATTTTCGTCAAGCTCCCGCCTCTGGTCGTGTACCTGTTGACCCACGCGATGGAGTTCTTCCTCGCGTTGCGATACCGAATCCTGTTTCCGTTTATACTCATATCCGGTGTCCGGCCGAGCTTGGTTCCCCGATGGTTGGGCGCTGCGGTGTTCCTGCAGCCTGCCACGTTGGAAGGCCAGCTAATTGACCTTATAGTCGACGACTCACGCGCCAGAAAATTGCTGGGGTGTGTTCCTATTCAATTCCTGGCTATATACGCTTAGCTTGTGCTCTGATGGTCAGGTATCGACCACAGTGGGACGTCGCGCAGTGCATCCGATACAGCGTGGACGAGATTCAGTCTGGGAATGCTGCTGCGGCTCATGGGTTGAAAGTGTATTAAGTACTTATTATTTTCTTGTACGTGTCCTCAAGTGATTTGTGCCACTACAAACGCTCGTTTGGGGGATGGCATTCCCCGTAAGGATTTAG
>CVRE01179445.1:0-12693 GCA_001179765.1 Crepidotus sp. BD-2015
TTCGTGCGCGTCGTGGACAAGAAAGCGGCGGACTCGAACCTAAACTTTACTGTCGAGGTTTCATACATCGAGGTGTGTGGCCAGGCTATTCTACCTCGGCTAGTTCTCATCGCGTCCCAGATCTACAACGAAAAGGTGCGCGACCTGCTGAACCCCAAGAACACCGGCAATCTGCGTGTGCGCGAGCACCCGAGTCTCGGGCCGTACGTCGAGGACCTCTCCAAGCTCGTCGTGAACAGCTACGATGAAATGATGACGCTCATGGACGAGGGAAACAAGGCCCGCACGGTGGCAGCTACCAACATGAACGAGACCTCGTCTCGCTCACACGCTGTGTTCACCCTCCTCCTGACTATGATCCGCCACGACGTCGAAACGAACCTGGACACGGAGAAGGTGTCGCGTATTAGGTGCGTCATAAGTTTTGCCCGCCTGCGCTTCAAACCAACTCCACCAACAGTCTTGTCGATCTCGCGGGATCTGAGCGCGCAAACTCGACCGGAGCGACAGGCCAGCGGCTGAAGGAGGGCGCGAACATCAACAAGTCGCTCACGACGCTTGGCAAGGTCATCTCGTCGCTTGCCCTCGCGAGCCAGGCAGAGGCCAAGAAGGGCAAGAAGGGCAAGGCTGAAGAGCATGTGCCGTACCGTGACTCTGTGCGTGTAACAAGTGAAGATACGCGAAACAACTGTTCACTCACTGTCTGGCGCTAGGTCTTGACTTGGCTCCTGAAAGACAGTCTTGGAGGGAACTCCAAAACCGCGATGATTGCCGCCATCTCGCCCGCCGACTACGAGGAGACGCTTAGTACGCTGCGGTATGCTGATCAGGCCAAGAAGATCAAGAACAAGGCGGTGGTGAACGAGGATCCCAACGCGAAGCTGGTGCGCGAGCTGAAAGAGGAGTTGGAGATGCTCAGAGGTGCGTAGTGTCGCTTTTCTGTCTCGATCATGACCGACCCGCCCGCCCTCAGCTCGTGTGTCCGGATCAAATGCCGAGGATGTGTACGACCCCAAGGTGCCGCCGGAGAAGCAAAAGGTCACGTACAAGACGCGCGACGGGAAACTCAAGACAGTGACCAAGGCGGAGCTGCAGGATCAGATGGAGTCGAGCGAGAAGCTGATGCAGAGTCTGAACGAGACATGGGAGGAGAAGATGCAGCGGACGCAGGAGGTGCAGAAGGAGCGGGAGAAGGCGCTCGAGGAGCTCGGGATTACCGTGGAGAAGAATCTCGTCGGCGTGCACACGCCCAAGCGGGTGAGTGCTTTCCACATTCCGAGGTGCAATCCTAGGATTGACGCGGGGCGGGACCCGACGATTAGATGCCGCATTTAGTGAATCTGGTGCGTTGCCATTTCATTTCGCTCGTAGCCTGAACCTCGAAACTGATACGACGATCGCGTTCATAGAACGAAGGTTCGCGATTTACCCCGCCTCTTCTTCTCGAACCGGAGATCAATCTCATTTGCCCCCACAGATCCCCTGATGAGTGAATGTTTAATTTACCAGATCAAGCCGGGCAAGACGATGGTTTGTGCTGACAGGATTCTTTTCACGTGATCATTTCTTGATTTCTCGTCGCGTAGGTCGGACGTCTGGACAGCCAGAAGCCAGCCGCGATACGGCTAAGTGGCGATAACATCCTGGAGGAGCATTGCTATTTCGAGAACGTCGACGGCAAGGTCGTGATTCACTGCATGCCCGAGAGTGTCACGGTACGTCATGTTCCGCGTGCAAAGTCGAAAAAAGCTCTCAACGTGGAAAATTCACATAGTTCTTGAACGGCAAACAAATCGCGACCGGCCAGGTACGCGCGTAGTATGACCGAAATGCGGTTCTTCCTCGTCTAATAAGCTTCGTTTGATAGCCTTATAAGCTGCGGTCCGGCTTTCGTATTATTCTCGGTGAGTCTTACTTCCACGCGTGTTATTTACGTGTCACTCACTCACACACCTTTTCCCCCAGGCGACAACCATGTCTTCCGGTTCAATGACCCCGAGGCGGTGCGCAAGCAGCGGGACCGGGCGACGCTCAAATCGAGTCTGCAGCTCAGCGTCTCAGCCGCGGACCTCGAAGGTGGAGAGGCATCGCCCGCGACACGACCCGACTCTCCCACGTCCTCTGCCGACGGCGCGGATGTTGACTGGACGTTCGCGAAGCGGGAGGCGGCATTTGCGCGCCTTGGTTTGGATCCCACTCTGGACAACTTGCCTGACGATGATTTGAACAAGTTGTATGAGAAGATCACCAAGGTCAAGACGATGCGCGACCACAATATGAAGCCGTCACGTCCGGAGAGCAGCATGAGCATGACCCAAAGCCAGACCGACGACGTCTGGAGCGAGACGGGGCGTCCATTCTCGAGTGACGCGACGACAGATGACACGAGCCTGGATGCTGCACCCAGCCTCGGAAGCCCGGAGATGGACACGTCCCTCAAGGATGTGCAGAGCCAGCTGGAGAATCGGCTGCAGGCGATTACAGAGTCATCAACGGAGGCGGAGGATCTCAAGGTGGAGAAGGATCATATGGAGCATCAGCTCCGGCTCGTGAGGACGCAGATGCGGCGCCTCATCGATGCAAGGGCGCGCGGAGAGACGGACACGGGCGATGCGGAATTCGAGCCGGTGATTTACAGCGCGAAGCAGCTCAGATTAATCCGGAAGGTCCTGGATCGGTGGAGAGCCCATAGAGCATTTTCCATGGCGGAGGTTGTCCTTTCGAATGCGGTGATGGTGAAGGAAGCCAACATCATCAGGTACGGCGCTTTCCCCCTCCATTTCACCTCGTGTTCTGAGCGGGATATACAGCAAGGAACTGGGGAAGGACGTTTCTTATAATTTCACCATCTCGGCTGGAGGTGCCCTCGCGGCACCCGTGTCCGCGGTCGACACCATCGCGGGTTTAGACGAGTTCGGCGACGTCGCGGACCCTGTGCTCGCGTCTTCGACACAACCTTCCGTGGCCGTCAAAGTTCTCGACAAGCGGCACAATGCCATTTATACCTGGTCGTTGGACCGCATGCAGCAGCAGCTAGGCCGCATGCGCAATTTGACTACTTACATTGACCGACCTTCTTATACCCAGCACTTCTCCTCTGACGAACCATTTTACGACACCACGCCATCGGAATACTCGTTCGTTGGCAACGCCTTGATATCTCTCGCCCCTCTTTCCCGCCGACTCTCTTCCACATCTACCGTCCCGATATTCTGTCGGTACACTGCTGAAGCCATCGGCTCGTGTCGCGTTGACATAAAAATAGTCAACGTCCAGCTGTCTTCGAAGCATGCGAACGGTTCGTCGACTTCGACGCGGGCTTCTTCTCCGATTCCAGGCACAGTTCCCCCTGGGAGCAAGATCGGGTTCTACCTGACCGTGGACACAGTCAAGGGCTTGTCGTCCCATGACTTTTCTGCTGTGCATCTCCAGGTCCGCTTATCCTCTTTCGTTGGCCCCGCTGTGGCCTCCGAGGAGGTGTTCGCCTCCCCAGCGCTGGACATCGATGCCTCGACCCTCTCGGAGCTTCGATTCCGTCGTATCTTCTCCATTGTGGCGTCATCGAAAGTGTTGGCCCATATGCGAGAAGGCTATGCGCCCATCGAGCTGTTCGCGACGGTCCGGCCAACATACTTGGAGCGGCTGGAGCGCTGGGATGAAATGCGGGAACAAAAGCTCAGACCTCCGCCGTCTCAGTCATCTCCCGCGCCGGAGAGCGCTCCAGCCGCCATGCCACCCATGCGCCGTTCAGAGACGGACTTTGTGGTACAGCAGGCACATGACGTCGTCGCCTGGCTTCAAATGTGCGAACTCGCGCCGGACGGGCAGTACGCCCCTGTTCCGGTTGTCTCTCAAGGAAACTTGGATCCCGGTTGTTTCTCTTTGCACCAGGGCCTCCAACGGCGTATCAATCTGTCGTTGTCCTCTAATTCTGGCCAGCAACTTCCGTGGATCGAGTTTACGAAGATTCGGATCGGCAACGTTCGGTTGCTCGATCCCCACGGTCGTGCACACGATTCCACCTCAAAGGCCATGGTGACGCTCCCTTTGATGAAGGACCAAGTGTTGGAGTTCAAGCCGGACGGGACTGGACACCTGGCGGCAGAAGCTTTGTGGGACACCAGCATCCACGACTCTCTGTTGCTCAACAGGGTTACCACCGCAAACCAGCGCGTTATCCTTCAGCTCAATTGGGCTGTCGCTGTCGATACCTGCAGCGATCCTGTCCAGTTCAATATGGACGTCGGGATCACAATCCAAACTCGCGATGCGCGTCCGCCCTCCAAGCTGATGGCATTTCTGGGATCGACCAAAATCCTCACCAAGTCGAGCTCCTTGTTCTCGGTGCGATTGTCGCCACCTTTAACTCGGTCACCGCGAGATCTTTGGCGGCTTGATACGTCGGAAAAGTACGTTCGAGGCGAAGAAGCGTTAGGGACATGGAAGCCTCGGGGTCTCTCTGTTGTTCAGGATTATTCGCGGCTCGTATCAACCGAAAGACGGGCTGCTGACGTCCAAGCCATTCGGGTGGTGCTCATGACAACACCTCCTCGGCCGATCAACGCCGACACACTCACTTGGAAGGCTGACGGATTGCTCAAAAAATCGGTGGAACTCTGGCAAAAGCAGTTCGGCCACCGTGGAGAGGCGAGTCTCGTGTCGTTACCTGCTTTCACATCACTAATAAATAACGTGTGCTCAGATAATCCTGAGCCAAGATCCTACAGAATCTGACGAATCCAAGCCATCCAAGAAGAAGGGGGGGATAGTTCCGCAAGAGGAGGGATTGAGGTTGATCTCTGAAACCAAATTGATTCCGCGAAGGTGTGCTTATCTCTCAGGCCGGTTTCCGTGAGACTGATTACCGCCATCTTCCGCCAGTGACGCCAATGGATCGACAAAGAAAGGACATTTGATGATCCTAACAGATGCAGGGCAAAACGTATGGGAGAAGCGTTGGTTTGTCTTGAAGAGGTGAGAGCATTCGTGGCGTTCTTTGATCAACTCTCATAACGTGGAACCAGACCCTACCTTCACATCTACTCCCACTCCAATGAATTGGAGGAAGTGGGCATCGTCAGCCTTGACGGCGTCAACGTGGAAAGCGACCCGCACAAGGAGATGCTCCTTGGGGTGAGTCTCGCCCAAACAGTGGCCTCCTGTTCGTTGCTGACCTATTCCTCGTCAGAAACCTTTCTCCTTCACTCTGTTTACGTCATCCAACTCTCACGCTCTGGCTGCTCCCAGTCTCAAGGAGCTCCAATCGTGGGCAACGAAACTAGATCCTACACGACTACCCTCATGATTTCCCGCCTTACTCGTATACGTGTCTAATCACTGCATATAATGCTTTCGCGCACACCATTCTCACCCTCGTTTACAGCCTAGAATGCTATCTCCATCTATGTACTCCGCATCTCTGCCACGCTCCTTGGGTTTATCATCGATATACTATATTACTATGTACATCGAGACAACGACGTCTGTCCGTCCGTGCACGCAGAAAGGCCCGCCGAAATCAGCGCGAGGAAGCGCCAGCAGATAGAAAGCTCGCCGAAATGTCTCGTCTCACCTGTTTCGATCCGACCCTCCCGAAGTGGCGTTACGACTAGTCTGCGCGGGTGGGCCTGAGCAGGTTTGCATATCGCCACAGCTGCGGCTGTACCTCAGAGGAAGTCCGCGGGGAGACCCCGTTCGAATGAGCGTAGGATTGATTAAAGGTGACCCAATAAGGTGGAGGGGAGGCCTGACCTTGCCCATTAATGTCGCTTTTCAGAACGGGACCGGGAGTTCATCGCCACTGCCTGCCAGGCAGTGGGTATTATGTAGCTAGCTACAGGTGGCGCTAGTATCCATGTACATATGGAGCCGCGTTATCTGAAAATCAGTGTCTTTCTGGTGGACAGACAGGGTATCCTATTGACCTCTATGTTTGGGGAGTCAACATAAACAATCCTACGAGTGAGAGGTGACCTAGCTGGGCCGTTGGCTCGTTCATTGAGTTGATCGAAGCAGTGGTCCCACTAATTTCGGGGACCACATGAATCGCCGGGAAGTAGACCCATAAGTCGATTCAGATGCCAGAAGGGGAACTTGAAGGTCATCGACGGGGCTGTGGCCNGCTGTGGCCCAGGGATTTTTCTGTAGGCACCCCTAACCACATATCTCTTCATTCCAATATTCGGAGTTACATCGCGAGCCATGCTGAGCCATGCGACGCAGGTTTCCGAGTCGGGCGCCTGTCTGATGTCGCCTGTGGGAGGCACTGCACGATTCCGCCAAGGCGGCTCGAATCAGCTCGAATCGGAAAACACGGTTACTCTCACCCCAAGTCGTATCTTTAGACCGTTTCCGGTTCCGCGAATCCTGCCTCACAAATAACACGCCGATCTCGAAGAAAGAACATGCGTCAAAAGGCTAAAGTTTGAGTGTTGTCGTGGGACTGGTCGAGAATTTGATGCTCTCCACGTTGCGTATCCGAATCGTCATAAAATTCGTGAAGTAATCTAGCATTCTATTTGTACCGATGATCCTGAGATGAGAGGAAAGAATAAGGATACTGTACATAGATAAGCCCGAGAGCCCGTAGATAAACAGCAGCATCAGATATTGCATTAATCGCACATCTCGGGGGTGTCGTTCTGCAAAAAAAGGTCGGTAAGGAGATATGAAACGAAAGGGGAAATACTAACTTCGCGGATGAAGGTGAGCATGTGGCACGTTATGTACCCCTTTGCGAACCCGGCGCCGGCGTATGCGAAGAGGTATTGCCACTTGCGCTTGAACGCGTCGTAGTCGGCGCGGTCGCGGAGCCCGGGGTAATCCCGAGAAACGAGCTCCTGCGTGAGGTTGGCCTCGAGACGACGGCCCCATTCGCGCAATGTCCGTGGGTAGTCTGGGTTACTGTTAGACAAGAGAAGCATATGTGGGAAAGGGGTACTGACGAGCTGCGTGGTTCTCGACGCCTTCCAGGGTAAACCGGCCTTGCGAGGACGTTTGGGCAGCCGTGATGAGTGCGGTGGCGCTGGGGAGGCAAGAGTTTGGCCACATGTAGCGTCGCATGAAATCCTCAGCTCTGGTGGAGTCGGAATAAGCCGGATTCAAGGAGAGAAGGAAAAGGTACGGACTGATACCCAGAGTATCGGGACTCGGGGAAAGTCGACGCGCTGACAACGACGGTCGCTCGGGACGATTTGAGCGCATAGTCAACAAGCTTGAAGTACAGGTTATAATATTTCGAGCCGACATGCTGCAGGCTTGATTAACTCGCTGAAGATCGAGAAGAGAGTTCAGACAAACCTCGAGCATCTCGATGCTAACAAACGCGTCGAAGGCCTTCTCGAATTCGGCGGGAATGGCACGGTAATCAAGCAGGTGGACTCGGATCTTATTCTCAAGGCCGGCCTCCTTGATGCGTTCCTCAGCCAATTTCTTTTGTTCAACGGATAATGTCAAAGTGTCGACTTCGCAGCCGAACGTACGAGCAGCCTAGACAATTGGAACTTGTCAGCGGGTACGAGCAACAGGGAGGGAGGGATTTACTCGCCTCGATAGCAAGACCTCCCCATCCGCTACCGAACTCAAGGATCCGGTGCCCGGGCTTCACACGCGCTTTAGTTAGCACGTGGTGGATTTTGCGGCGCTGGGCAGCCTCCAAGTCACCGGGAAAGGGTCCGGACTCGAGATCACCGCGTACACCACCCTCGGCCGATGACCAGAGCGCGCAGCTATACATCATCTCGGTCGAGAGGAAGGCCTGAGAAGCATGTTCAGATGATGACGTGCCCCCAATGAACAAAGACGTACCTTGAATAATTCGTTCGACTGGTCATAGCTGGCGATGACATTCAGCCTGGCTTGGGATCGGGTTTGGCCGAGGAAGCTGTTGTACAGTCCGGAGACAGTTGACGAGATCCTCGCGACAGTGGATGATAGAGTGGCTTCCATGCCAGACTGATTCTCAAGCCACAACTAGATACGAAGTCATTAAGATGGAGCAAAAAAAATGGAGACAACATACATTCATGGCGCCCTTGAGATCCGAGACTTCGACGTCTCCAATCATGTACGCTTCGCTGACTGGGCTAATGTTAGCTGGCCGACAAACATTGAGAAGCGCAATTCTCTCACATCCAAGATCTCCAGATCTGCAAGAAGAAAGTGAGTACGAGAATAGGTTAATCTCGGAAAGGCCCGCGTACAGCATAAGACGAAGCCAGAAATTATCGTTGACAACCTTTAGGTGGACGTCGTTGCATCCTTTTCGATAGTGGCCGTAATAACGAGCGCCTTCCGAGTCGGCGATGGTTAGATGACCGATGGTGATTGCATCGTCGAGGACGGCGAGGATCGAGGCACGCGCTGATGGCGGCATAAGTCTATGACGGAGGGTTCAACCGCAGGCAGCGTACCAAAAGCACACAGCCACGAGTGTGGGCGAAAAGAGAGAGAGAGGAGGGACGAGGAGGTCGACTGGAGCGCCTTGGAGGACGGCGCGAACTGGGAGGGAACACAGGACTGGGGTGCAGTGGCAGGCATTGTCGAGTGGAGCGGGGGGTAGTGGAGAAATGCTGGAGAAGGGGGCGGCTTTTATGTCTCTGCAGGAGTGTGTGTGTGCCATTTTTCTGCAGTGAGGCTTGACGCATTGAGCCTGAGATCGGCATCGGCTGGAAGTCACCACAGAAATTCCTATAGATCCCCCTCCCGAGCGAACCCCAGTAGTCATCCCAATCAGGCACTTGGCCTGGCTTCATAATTCGAAAAGGTAAATGAATCCCCACTTATTCAATCAGTGGTCGCGCACCTCAAGGCAGGAAGTAAAAGGCATCTTTCCACGTGCGATTCCGTTTGCCTTCTCACGTAGATCATTGAATCCTAGGATTCCGATAGGATTCCACCAAATGTCCCAGCGCACTGTAGACCGAGCACGAGTGCGAAAGCTGCCGACGACGGGCCTGCGTCCGGGAGCTGCTCGGGCCACCATCGCACCCGATATCCGTTGGTCTTGGGTCTTGTTTTCGCTGGGTTTCAGCCCCGGATCCTCCAGGGCAGCAGTGCTAGTTGGGAGAGCGGCTCAGGGTCGCCGAGGGGTAGACTTTCCTACGCCACCATGCCCGCGTCAAACCTCAGCAGACACGCGCTTGCCTTGAACGATAACCAGCAAGAAGTCCTCCGTTGTTCTCAGGATTGGTCTCCAAATTGTCACCTGTCGCGCCCACTTGATACTGGATAGAAGCAGAAGCTTTACGCTGAGAGGAGATTCGCCGTATTTCTCGCGCAGAGACGCTCCAGTTTCGTCCAGTTTCGACTCGGTACGCTCCTTTGGCGTCGTGAAACGGCATGAAAGAACTTGGCCGAAAACGGACCCGCCTCTGATCATCATTCTGTTCCATGCGCCCCACTTTGCTGCCCGAATTATTCTGGTGTCCCCGCGACGTCGTGCTCGGTGGTCCATGGATCAGAAAAAGATTGTCGACCCGCCGTCACTTCTCTCGTCGATTTCCGCCATCTCACGCTGCAGGAACTTGCTTAATCCCGCCGCTGAGCTCTCGGTTGGCAACGGTGTTGCGCGGATGCCCGAGGCAACTAGGTAGATATTTACACGGCACGGTCCTTTGGGAACGCCGGTTTCCAGGAATCGCTCGCGTATCTCTCAAGACCTGCGAAACAACGTGCATTGCGCGCTGACGGGCTCCACCTGGTGGGCCCGCCCTGTGGAATTGACTAGGCCTGGGCGTTTAACCGAGGATTCTTTCGGCCAATCCTTTTTTACGATAAACCGATACGAGATTGAGTTGTTCCAAGTGGCACCCCCTACTAACTCAAAAAGACTCCCCAACTTTAATTCCCGCTTCCTACTTCGCGAACAGCCTGTGACTCCTGTCGCCGTAGCTTTCACGATCTCGCTTCAGCCCAGGCGGCGCGCTCGGGGTGGCGAATCGAGTGGAATCGAATAGCGGCACAAAAGGCTCGCTGATCTGCACTCGCCAAGTTGTCACACAGAGTTTATTGTGCAGAATGTGTCAGTCTGCGCGAATCCGGAAGCAGGTCCTTTGGTCTCGAATATTCGCTGGGAAGGTGTCATCTAGGCGTATTGAGTTTTGCAAGATCCAGCGAAGCCTAGGCTGTCCGACCCCCTCGTCGATCTGCGCCCGAAACACTTTGCTGCTGCTGCTGCGAATCAGGCATACATAAATTGAATGCCGTCCGAATCTCGCGCTTCGGTACACTTTTCATTTACTAGGCCTAATCTGCCTGTCCCTCCTGGACAGAACTGGATTGCATAGCGCAAGATTCGTCGGGCTATCGGTGTTTTTGCCACTCTCGTTACGCCTGACATCATGCTGCTGCAAAGTTGGTACTTCCCAATTGATTGATGCGGTCCATGGCGGGGGGTCACAAAAAAAGACTTTTAGAATTCCAGTGGGCGGAGCGCAGGTACGTAATTGCGGAATATGCAATATATTTCCATCTCTGTCGAAGAAAAAGAAGACAAGAACTTGCAGCATCGCATGCTGCCATGCTGCCGGGTTATCGCAGACGGAATACATGACGAGGGTATGCATTTTCCACCGACGTGTCGGGCATGTCCGATGCGGGGGCCGAGATGAAGACGCGGTGGGACGAACGGTCTGACCGACCTTTGGTGGGCGGGAATGGGATCTTCTCAAACAGATCGCTAGACGGGTGGCGACACGGGAGGTCTCCGAAATTGAAAGGCCGGTCAAACGTAAATTACACGCCGATGTAAGAAGCTAAGACCAAGCTAAGCTGAGGAGTTTGTTTTGGTGCTTGGTGTAGTACGCCGGTTATCCGAGTTATCACACTGACAATCGTGGCTCTTAATTCAGTGTTCATTAAAACAGACTTTGAGGGTGAGCAAACGATCGGCGATAGCGAGGACTGCACCTATGCTTGCCTGCGCGCGATTTGCAAGGACGCGATACGGCTCGTGCAGAGCACCCGATTTGATGCTGCTTCTTGGCGGACCGGGAAGGCTACTGTGTTGGATCAGACCACCACAGGAACAGGAGCTTGTATTGGGGACGCCGTAGAATAATACAGTCGCCCTGCGACGTCCGCTACCACCCAGTCCAAACCTGGGGCATGAAGACAGGGTTAAACAAACTTTTTTTAAGGAAATAAGCCTACCCGTTACGAGATTTTCGCCGGTGACAGCGCTGCAAGACCATATCTTCCATTGATGCGATTTGATGGAACGGAGGTCGAGCGCCTGGAAAGAGCGGGATGAAAACGGGATGAAGTAGGATGTATGATATGAACGAACGTCTCGGATTTCAACGTCTGTCATGGAACCCCGGAGATCCTGCTTGTTGGCAAAAACGAGGAGGGATGCACCTGCCAGCCGCTGTATGTTGTCGAATGCCGTTAGAGCGTGCCAAATGCTTCGGACACACTAACATCTTCGAGCAAGAGACTGTGCAATTCCTCCTTACAGTCGTTCATTCGCATTCTATCTCCCGAATCAACGACCCACACGAGCGCGTCTGTCTGCTCGAAATAATTCCGCCAATACGGACGGAGGGTGCGTTGTCCGCCCACGTCCCCTATTGAGTGTATTAGAACGCAGGGTATCGCCGAGATAGCTAGCGATACGAACAGATATTGAGGGTGTAGCTTAACATGGATAGCAATCGATGAGAGGTCGCTCGGCCACTGCGTATCGATATAGAAAACAGGCGCACTTGCCGTGTGCAAACGTCTTGATATTGAATCCCAACGTGGGGCTGACGCTGAGGATGTCTTCGCCGTTGAGCTTCTTGAGGATCGTGGTCTTGCCTGCGTTGTCCAGGCCGCTAGACCGCGTATGAGAGGTTGTTGGACATGTCAACCGGTCTTCGCGAGCTCACAGGAAAAGGATGCGCATTTCCTTTTCTTTCTGTCTGTTTTTTCTGATGATCGTCAAGAGGCCCATGAGAGAATGCAACGAATATCGCGGATTCACAGCAGCGGTATTGGACGAGTGAGTCAACCGCAGGCAGCGGTCAGAGAGGCTGTGTAATCGGCACCGGTCCGTAACTCCGTCTCGGACAGCTGGCCTCTCAAGCCGCCTCTTTTGCTTTATCGTTCTAGCTCGTACCTCTCTATTGTACAGCTGCCTCGACTCTAAAAAATGCCGCCGAAAAACAAGGGCAAGAAGGGGAAAAAGGGCGGAGACGACGACGAATACTGGGAAAAAGCCGGCGAACCCATCGCCGCTAATTCACCCGTCGTAGATGAGCCACTCCAATCCAAGTCCAAGGTCTCCTTTGCTGGATTCGCTGCCCTCGATATGACCGCCGACGAGGGTGCCGCTCTGGAGGAAGAGGACGAGGATTTTGGCGGGCTTATGGTGCGCGATTTCGTGAAATCCCGCCGGGATCGATCTGAAGCTGCGCTCCCAGTCTGCCATTAAAGCTTCGACTAAGGGGAAGAAGGACAAGAAGAAGGCCAAGAAAGGCGCTGCGAGTGACGCGCTCGACGGCCTGGATGATCCACCCGCCGGCGAAACTCTTGACGGTGAGGCCGCCGCAGCCTACAAGCAACCGGTCGAGGTCACCGCCGAAGATCTCGCAGACGAAGAGTGGGGCCCGGTGAAAGAAAAGGTCAAGAAAGGCAAGAAGGGAAAGGCGAAGAAAGGAAAAGCACAGGACGAGAGTGAAGACGAGGCAAAAATTGGTACGCGCCGAAGCC
>CVRE01179457.1:0-11286 GCA_001179765.1 Crepidotus sp. BD-2015
GCATGTCTCTTCCTGTTACTGCATTGCTGGTAGGGCTCGCGCCTTGGATCCACCTTGTCCGTCGCGCTGTTGAGATTCCTGCGTGGTCGTCGCCGTACGATGCCTTTCTGTTGATTGCTGTGTGGTGGGCAGCCGTCCTTGCCGCAGAACCGACTCTCCGCTATTTTTTACCGGTTGCATGCGTCTCCGTGCTTGCCCTCTCTTCTTGGTCTACGGCATCGCGCTCCTCGACTCCGTTGGCCTCCGAGCACACCCTCCAGGCCGCGGTCGCGGATCTCACCGCCATCGATGCCCTCGTGCCAAAGCTGCCGGCGTTTCCTCCGAGCCTCATGCCTCCGAAACTCCTGCTGCGCGCATCTCTGGTTCTCTATGTCCCCTACCTCATTCTCACTTATTCCGTCCGCCTTCGCGTGCTCGTCGCTGTTGCGGGCACCGTCCTGCTCGCCTGGCGAGCCCCGTGGGTCCTCGCACTCCGCAGCTCGCTCTGGCGCAGCGCCTGGTTCCGCTGGGGCGTCTACCGCCTGTCCGCCGTAATCACAGGCCGGCCCCTTCCCCTCGCGTCCCAGTCCGCACTCTCCGCCGCAGCCGCTGCTGCCGCCGCCGCCCCGACCCCGACCAAGTCCCTTCGCTTCCTATTTACCGTCTACGAAAACCAGCGCTGGTGGATGGGCCTCGACTGGACCGCCGCCCTCCTCCCCGCCGAGCGCCCGTCCTGGTGCTCAAAAGCTCAGAACGCCGTCGCCCCGCCAAACGCGTTCGTCCTGCCGGACGACACCGCGATGTACCTCCCCGGCCCGAGCGGCAAGGGCCGCGTCAAGCGCTCCGCAAAGTGGGCCTGGGAGGAGGACGAGTGGCGCGTCATCGTCCGCAAGGACGGTGCCGCCGCTCTCACCCGCGTAGAGAAGCCGCTCCCCAGCGAGAAGGAGGAGAACCCTGGTCTTCTCATGAAAGCCGCAGTCAAGATGCGCGAATCGAGCAACGGCGGCGGCCCGCAGCCGCCGCAGCCGCCCGCGGACGACGCAGAGGCCGACAAGGGGGCGCCCGACTCTGAGGAGGAGGAGGAGGAGCTCGTCACGGACGAGGACGGCTGGGTGTACGGCGACAACAAATGGGAAAAGCCGAGCGCCAAGGGCGGCATGGGCAAGGTCGGTGTCGTGTTTCTTGCGTTGCGCTGTGCTCACTCTTCTATAGTACACCCGCTTCCGGAGATGGACGCGAGTAGCCGTGGTAACAGAAACGGTAGAGCCAGTACCAGAGGGCGAGGTTGAACTCGCCGCGCCAGTCCGCTCGGCCAGTCCAATACCGGTGAGTCCTACCGAGGAGAAGACGCCTCGGAGCGACAGCCCACTGCGACAGCGGCTTAAAAGCGCGATGCACAAAGCAACGATATAGTAACATGTATGATTGTAATTCTATTTCGCGTCAGGGCGCGTCTTTTCACTCGAGAACATCGTCGTCGAAGATGGCCGTTAGTGGCCGCCCGTCCTCCCTGATCATCCCTCGGTACATGCCCGGGCAGTTCAGAGGCATCGCAACTAGACTCGAGTCGGTCAGTGGTCAGTGCGATAGACGGGTGTACATACCGTTCCCAGCGTTGTCGACGGCGATGACACCGCCAGCACCCCCGTACTGGCGCAGCTCTTCGACCGCAAACTCGGTGGCCTGTTTCAGCGACTCGTTGAGGTACTTGACGCGATGCGCGATGGTGGCGCCGGTTGCGCACCGGATGAAGTACTAGAAACGAGTCAGACGCATTAATGGTTGATCTGTGAGTGAGCCTACGTCGCCGTCGCCCGTCCCGGAAACCCCGAGCGCGTGCTGCGCGGGGAGCCCCCAGATCTTCCCCCATGCCTTTTGCAGGAAGCTACGAGGCCACTCTTCCGCCCAGAACCCCGCGCCCATGTGTGGCGTGTCCCCGACGCGCCCCACAAGCTTGTTCGTGCGCCCGCCGGTGGACGTGAGCGCCGCGATGCACCCGCGCACGTCGAGGGCGACCGCGCCGACCGTTCCCGTCGGGTTCAGGTCCAGCAACGGCGGCCCCGCCTTTTCGTCGTCCGCATCGTCGGGATACGGGAACGGCCCGTCGGGCAGCCCGAGCCCGCGCCGGTGCTCGAGCCAGCGCTTCTTGGTGTAAAAGTACGACTCGTCGACGAGCTCCTCACCGAGCGACGCGGCGAGAGTCTCGGCTGTCACACCGGAGATGAAGGCGTGTGGGAGGGCGACAGGCGCGAGGTAGAGCGCGCGCGCGAGCGCGCTGGGGTTGCGGACGTGCGTGAGGAGGGTCATGCCCACGCCGCGGCGCGAGGATGGGATCTCTGGGTGCGAGGCGGGGGGCTTTGAGAGCATCAGCGAGGCTTCGAGCTCGTTCTGCGTGCGGTGAGGTCAATTTTTAGCGTGGATACGCGCGGGCGTCCACCGACCTTGCCGTCCGTGTTGAACACGGCACCTTTGCCGGCGTTGAACAGAGGATTGTCCTCCATTGAGGATACGGCGGCCGTGACCGCGTCCATGGCCTCACCTGGGGGGGAGATTTGTTTGGTGATGAGACGGAATGGGAGGGATACGCCTACCGCCCTCGCTGAGAATCTTGTAGCCCGCCTCGAGCGCGGCGCGTATTCCGGCCTTGTATGCCGCGCGCTGCTCGGGCGTTGATCCCTGGCGGGACATGGTTCCGGCGCCACCGTGGCAGACGAGGACATAGTTGGCGTTGCTGGGCGTCGATTTTTCAGACATGGTGGGTGGGTGGGAGGAGCTGGCTTATCGTGCGCGGGTAATAAAATACTAATGATACTCGCCGCGGCGAGGGCAGCGGTGGCGGTGTCCGGTGGTGGACGGCTGAAATTTTATCGCCAGGGCCAGGTTACGGTTGGATAGTCTGTCGGCTCAGGCTGCCCGAGGTACATGGCAAGGTCAAAGAGAAAGTCTTGTGGTGGTTGGAGGTTAATACTTGTTAATACTTTGGTGTGTTTGGTCTCTTGCGTCCTACTCTCATCTCGCGGCACTGGACTCGGTTGCTCAACGGTTGCTGGCTCCCTAGGGCTCCTGGCGCACAGTATGGCTCTTGCGATGTCTGGTCTTACTCTCATCTCGCGGCTTGTCCCCGGTGGCCTCCTGCTGTTGACCGGCTTGCTGGCTCCCTTCGATGCTGCGACGACAGACATGCTCCTGCGCTGGGATGCGCTGCACTTTCTGCACATTGCGCGCAGCGGCTATGTGTACGAACACGAGTGGGCATTTCTCCCGGGCCTCCCCTTCCTGCTCTCCCTCTTCCCAAACTCTCTCCTTGCCCCCACCCTCCTCGCCCTCGCCGTGGCATGCGACGCGACGAACACGATGTACGCCCTCTCCCTCCACCACCTCGCCTCGCCCGCCCTCGCCCGTCTCGCCACCGTCCTCTCCCTGCTCCCCAGCAGCCCAGTCACCCTCTGGCTCGCCCCCTACACCGAGCCCTTCTTCACTTACCTCTCATACAAGGGTATGCTCTACTGCGCCCAATCCCGCTACCTAGCCGCCGCCATCGCGTTCACACTCGCCGCAACCTTCCGCTCAAACGGCTTTCTCCTCGGCGGCTTCATCATCTGGGGCCTCCTCGTCCAACCAATTCTCCATCGCAGACCGGTACGTCGTCCTCCGCGTGTCGACCGTTACGCGCCCCCTACCGACATGCCCAGATCTCTCCCAGCAGCCTCGTTACCTGCGTCGCCCTCTCCGCGCTGCCCTTTGCGCCCTTCGTCGCGCACAACTACGCTGCCTACCGCGCCTTCTGCGCCGGCCCTGAATCCCCCGCGCCGTGGTGTGCTCGCCCCCTCCCGCTCATCTACTCCCACGTCCAATCCCACTACTGGAACAGCGGCTTCCTCCGCTACTGGACCCTCCAACAGCTCCCAAACTTCCTCATCGCCGCCCCGCCCCTCCTCTCCATCTCCCTCTTCAGCGCCTACTACCTCCGCTACAGTCACTGGCTCACCCCCGCCGCCGCAGCCCCGCGCGCCTTCCTCTCCCCGTCCATCGCCCCCCACGCGATCCACGCGCTCATCATGTGCGCCGTCCTCCTCTTCGCCTCCCACACCCAGATCGTCCTCCGCCTCGCCGCGTCCATGCCCATCACCTACTGGGCCGCCGCCTGGCTCCTCCTCGAGCACCCAAGGTGGGGCCGCGCCTGGGTCGTCTGGAGCGTCTTTTGGGGCGCCCTCTCTGTTCTCCTCTGGGGCGCGTTCCTTCCCCCAGCATGACATGACCGGCGATGGATAAAAAAACATGATAATGTCATTATGTAATAATACGATCGTACAATGGTCTTTGTTGTATGTTGTTCTGCGAAGGTGCGAGATACGTATATATGCGCGTACGTCCGATTACACAATTACACAGCAAGCTACAAGATTTCACGGAGCAGACGAGGACGCTACAGCCGCTGGGGTGGTCTAGAGTAAAGCAGTCAGCAAACGACTTATGGGCACAAAAGAGACACGCACCGCAGCGGCAGCTGGGGTATCGGCAGCCGCCGGGGTTTCGGTGGAGGCTGTGGGCTGGGTATCTGCGACGGTGGTGGTCGCGGCAGTGGTGGCCTTGCTCGTCTCTGTGACGGCAGTAGCCGACGGTTGGCTGTCCGTGGTGCTCGCTGCCTTGGCGACGGCAGAGGCCTTGACACTGGCGGACGACGAACCCGCTACAGACATCGACGCGCTGGCCACCGATGCGGACACGGAAGCAGACGCAGACGCAGACGCAGACGCAGACGCCGAAGCGCTGATCGAGATTGCCTGCTTCTTCATCGCCGCCAACGAGAGATCGAGGGTATAGTCCGTCGGGACGCTCGTCTGCGAGAGCTGCAGCCATGGGATCGTGTAGCCGCCTTGCCCGACCTGCACCGTTGCCCGCGCCGCGATATCCAGCTTCCCATCTGGAATGATCGCCAGCGACGCGATCGCGCCCTGCGTCAGCAGCACATTGTTGATTGTCCCAGAGTTGGCCGTGCCGTGTGCAGGGATCACGAAACCTTCGATCGCCTCAGCAAAGAAGGCGAACGTCTCGTTGAATTCCCCAGAGTTAGATTGCACGAACTCGATCACTAGATCGGTGTCCAGTGGGTTTTGCATCTGCAATACTCGCTCAGATATAACACAAGAAATAGAGCCATCCTTACATCGAAATTGATGCTGACGATGTTTGTCACAAGAGACTCTAGCGTGATGATGACGCTGACGTGGGTGATCAGGTCAGCATGGTTCAGGGCTATGGTACAAAAAGTCAGCGTGTAGAATGCAGTCCATGTCCAACACGGAATCACCTTGCAGACTCGTTTGCAATGTCAGGCTAGAGAGGGTAGGCGCCAAAGAGCCAAATGGACTGCTCTGTAGGTCACCCTGAATGGTCAAAGGCAGCTCGCTATTGCCGGTGAGGAACTCCGTCAAGAAGCTCTGCGCGACCGAGTCGTTGGCGTTGGCAGGCTCATAGTGGAATTCGGTCGCCATCACGTTCTCCCCAGGGACCAGGTTGAATGGCTACAACGTGCACTCAGTCGCATAGCACACAAAAAAAAACACGGAAACCACTCACGTCGAGGACCGCTCTCCCGATGGAGACACCTTTGTAAATGACCGGAAGTGAAATGTCCACCGTCTCAAGAGAAACATTGGAAGGATTCTGAATCGTCGTAATCAACGGCGAAACAACAAATTCGTTGCCGCCGGCGCCACCGCTACCAGTGATCGATACGTTGCTCAACGAGGCCGTTCCTCCAAAGGAATTCATGCCTGTCATGGCCGAGTTAACGTTGAAAGGTATGCCGTTGATTGGAACGTCGCCGATGCTCGTCCGCGCAGAAACGTTGGCGGTCCCAGAAAGTACAAAGTCGGCCTCGGGCGTCAACGTGACAACAGCGAAAAGCAGCTGAAATCCATTCTCAGTGGCTGCCACCAGCGGTATGTCCTTGAAGGAGATAACAAGGTCGACGACGTTTCCAGTGGACACCCCACCCAGCGCAGGAGCCATGGGTAGTACAAGCTGTGAGACACTCGCTGAGCGAAACGAACGCATCCCGGGCATACAGTGCACGTACAGTGGCGATGTCAAGGCCGAGGTCACTGATCAAGAGCTCTTGTCCGGAAGCGACGACTTGCAAGGAGAATCCGAAGGGGTTCTTATATTTCGCCACAGTGAAGTCGGAGGATGTCAAGGGAGCAAACGCCTGGTCCTGCGTTTGCATCGTCAAGGCCAATTGATTGAGGTCGATGGCCGTGATGATGTCAAACTTCTGGCCAGGAAGGATGACCTCAAGCGTCAAGGTCTTGAAGGCAGCACTCAACCAGGCCACAGATTGACTTGAACCACTCTGAATCATGCGTGAATAGGGATCCCTCTGTGTTTGACGGGGAAATATACCGGCTGTACTGTGTCACCCTTGACGGTCAAAGTTTGATTCTCGCCAGCCAAAAAGTTGCTGAACAACACCCCAATGTTTTCAAGGTCGGCGCCGCTCTGAGGGATAATACGTCCACTGAGATGGCTGTTGGTGGTCGCGCTGGGGGCCAAGAACAAGCCGGAGCCGGATAACGCTGCATGGGCATAAGTTCATGCGGGCGGTGATACGGAGGAGACTACGAACGTCCAACTTCAGAACCCATGAAGAAACTGGTGAACCCAACGGTCCCAAGGTCAATGCCCAGCTCTGCTTGATTTTGTCAGCGAATCGCATGATCAGCCGAGGTAAGGCACGAACGAGCCAGCGAAGGAATCCCAGCATCGGTCTCAATGTGGATTCCGCCCGCAGGGTCGTCAGACGGCAACTGGAAGTTGCTGATGGTGACGCCGGGAAGACCATTGAACGCCCTGAAGGACACGTCTTTCGAGAGCACGACATTGTCGAAGATGGTTCCAAGGGCGGTCAGACGCTGTACACGAGAAAGTTAGCTCGATACCAAAGAACATAGACTATCGCACAAGTTTGGGAGTGCTGATGGTCCAGGTGAAATCGGGGTTGTGCAACAAAAACACGGCGAAATCCGTAAATTTGGCAGAATCAGTAATGGTAAGCCGGGCGCTGGTTACATAATCCGGAACTCCGGTGTTGGCAGAAGCGCAGACTGAGGGAAGCGCGATCTTAGCAATGTTTTCTCCTTGCCACACAACACTGAGTGGTTCTGGGAAATCGATGGTTGCGTCAAGTGGACCGATGTTCGTGAGGGAACCACGGAGCGACAAATCGAATCCGTCGTCCGAGATGTTACTAGTAAACATGGTCAAACAAAGAATATAACGTAGTAGAGAACCAACGAACGTGATGTTAGCTTCGTTGAACGCGAGCATAGATCCGTCGACGAGATGTTGAGCGATGGGCCCAGCAACTGCACCGATGAGGAACAGCGCGGTTTGGTCGGTCTATTACAAGATGAGGGGCGGATAGGTAATGATTCTAAGATGTCCTACCTGGACCGGGATGGAGCTCTGCACAAACGATAAAGGGGTAGCAAAGTCGTCAAGCTTCACGCTAGTGTCAATACCGAGATCGACCTTTAGGACAAAAATTAGGCGAGTTTCATTCATGACGGTGAACCGAAAATAAAACCTTGAGATTTTTCAAGGCAGCCAGGATGGCACCGGCGAAATTGAATTGGGACCCGCTGACACATGTAGGAGCCGAGGTGTCCACGGTTGTAGTCACCGCAACTTTGACGTCCGGGTTATCAACGAGGTATTGGAACATGGCCACAAGAGGTCCCAGGTCCACTGAGTTTTGTGTAGCCAAAATGGACAAGAATTGGACAATCACCAGCGGCTGGAGATTGTACTTCATTGGCAAGAAGCTGGATGTGACTGAGGAGTGCCCGTCGGCATGAATGGGATTCGACGAGACGTCGGCGGTGATAGTTCCAAGAGTGAGACCGTGGAAGGTGGCAGTTGCACCGACTGTGAGCAGGTTGATGCTCGCGGTGAATGGATTTGCCAAAGTGAAAGCTGCCTCGGCGATCCCAGTACTCACAATGTCTGTTGGGAATTCGATAGTGGCCGACTGGATCAATGTCTGACGGATGGCAGGAATGGTCACGGGCTTCAAGAGGATTTCCGACAGAGCTGTCTTCAGGGAGCTAATCGGAGTAGAGTCCGTGGTTCCGGAAATTACAGAATCCGAGTCGACACCCTGCAAAAAGTTTTCAAGCAGCTTCTGTCCAGCGGCCGACGCGCTTGCTCCCTGCGGCGAATAGTGGACGTCGATTGGGTAGCTCGCATTGCCAGGTACTATGATCAGGTTGCTCTATGGATATCTACTCAGCACTGTGGGACAACGGTATTGACGACGACGCACGAGATCAGCAGAACCAATGGCTTGGTCCTGGAAGGCGAGAGCGAATGACACGTCACCAGTCCCGATAGTCAAATTACTGTAACACATCAACGGATGGGAAAAAAGAAAGAAAGAAAACCCCGAACGTACCTCGGGTTGAATAATGCGGAGTCGACTTTGATAAGCAAGTAGCTTGGGAAACCGTGGTTCACATCGAGATTGGCCACAGTCACAGGTTTGGTGTTGAGTCCTTGCAGGCCATCAATATCGGAATCGACCGAGAAGGAGATGTCGGTAAGAGACATGAGGCCGACGGCCGTTTGTGCATCCGCATTGGCTGCGCCAGAGAGGTGAAGAGTTTCGGTACTTCCGACGGTTGTAGCAGCGACGAAATCGTCGAAGTTCGAGTGCTTGTCATCGAAGACAGCAAAAGGCACACTTGGAGAATAGTCAGACACTACAGAGCGTACAGAGATATGAAAGACGAACGCGTCGAAGGTAAGATGGATGATGCGCGTGTCCACATCGGTCTTAGTTCCTGCTTTGGGCAACACCAACTGCGCGATCGATTCACCCTTAAACCCGACAGTGATGGTCTGCTCGAGAGCAGTGATGTCGAGGGGGAAAGCGAATGGCAAAGTGAACGCTGCATTTGTGGAAGTCGAGGTAGTAAGCGGGCTGTACGCAGTCCCCTCCGTGAATATCAACTTCAGTTCGTTCAGGTCGATCGATTTGATGACTTGAAGGGGGCCTTGGTTGGGCAGAACAGCAGCGACTTGGAGCGCCTTGATACCGTCATTTAGCCATGTCACCTGCGATAGGATCAGTACACAATGCAGTAATGCATGAGCAGATAGGACGAACGTCACCGGACCCTGCGCTGGCACCTTGAACAACGACATTGCTGTCGAGCCCATGGACGAAGTTGTTGAACACAGAAGAAACGACGGCGAGACCTTCAGAAGTACTTTGAGGTACCAAGCGACCAACGAGGGAGAGAGCGGAGGTTCCGCCGGGAGCGAGATTGACCGATCCGGAAGAAACTGGGGCAATCATGGTGCCATTGACGAACGTCTGGAAGCCCAGGGAGCTTAGCTCGATTCCAACCTGTGATGGATTGGCGGCCGTAGCCTCTAGTGTGAGATGAATGCCGCCAGCTGGATCATTTGAAGGTAAGTCGAATGATTTAATGACTACCCCGCCCTTGAGGCCGTTGAATCCTTGGAAAGTTATCTTCAGATCGTCATACAAAGTCAGTACGATACCACCTTACCTTTGAGCGTGACCTGATAAGCAACAGATATACCAGAAACCTCGATGCCGAGAGCGTTGACTACACCAGGAATAAGCAGGATGTCTGGAAGAGAAAGGAAAAACAGACCCGTGAGGTTCTCTCCCGTAATGTGCCAGTCGAAGCTCTCTTCCGTAAGCAGGGTCTGAAGGTTTTGAGCAACATAGCCAAGCCAGACCAAAGATGACCAACCTTGGTGAACGCGGTCAGGTGATCGACGTCCGCAACTGTGAATCTGGATGTCGTGTCGAGAGTCGCTCCGGTGTCAGCGGCGACCTTGAGAGGATCCATGGTGATGTGTCCAATGGGTTGTCCCGACCAAATCACGGTCAGTCCCTTCCCGCCAAACGCAATCGCGGCATCGACTGAGAAAAAACGAGTCAGCGACTTGAAAAGCGACCCTGATCCAAAACGAGCACGTACATGGTCCCGCGTTGGTGATGGTTCCCTTCAATTGTGAAGCTAGAGCACTCGTGAGAAAAGTGAACGCCGGGTAGAGGAATATCGCTTACTGAAAGAGTTTTGTTGAGGGTCTTTGATTAACACGGTCTCGAGCCTATGCACTCTCATTAGCATTATAGATGGTATCCAGTGAAGAGAGCAAAACCAAACCCCAGCAGCGATCCTCCGACGATCTTCTGAACGATGGGCTGAGCTAGGACAGGAAGAATAAGGTCGAGAGAGCTGTCGGTCTTGGTTGGGAGACCGTTCTGGGTGTATTTCAAAGATGTCTGGTAGTCGCCAATCGTCACACCCGCCGTCAGTTCGACGTCTGATTGCAACTTTTTGAAAGCGGTCTGGACAAATGTCGGGAGGTCGAACCCACTAAGAAAAGGTCAGTTTGTATCACAGTTCTGCGAAGAGAACTTGCGTAAATAGATTGGCCCGCCGTTCGATTCCGCGCTTGATTGGCGACGAGCTGGTGGCAGCAGAAGGAAGGTATGTAATGCCACCGAGTTCGACGATGCTATCGAGAGGCGCGACATCTAATCCTGCTTCGAGAGCGAGTCTCCGGGTCACGGAGAAGAGTGTTGCCGGGTCGAAGTTCATGTCGAGGTTCAAATCTGGCGACGTGGTCGTAGACTTGCCGGGGTTGGTGAACTTGGTGCTCGAACTGATCGTGCCGAGGGTGACACCAAACGCAGAGACCGTGGAAGAGATGCCGGTAATCTCCAAAGGCGTCGTGAACGGATTCGCGAGAACAACCTTGACGTGGCTGACATTGTTGAACCGTCCTGTGGTCGACAAGATCTCGAGTGCAGCAGTATCCAGCAAGTTCGTTTTCAACGACGGGAGAGTGACATCTATGTCGAGCGACTGCATAGCTGACGAAAGCGAGACGATAGGGGTGGTTCCATCGAATCCAGCAATAGTCAGGTCGACGTCTTTCTTCCCGACGAAATCATTGAGTGTATCCAATCCTTGGGGACTTTTGTTGGCCTGAGGACCAATACCGTCAACGGATGAAACGAGAGAGGGGTATGGAACTTACTCCGAACGTCGACTTTGCTTTGATACTGTTGTTTCCCATCTTAAGAACCAAGTTGGGCAGGAGCGCCGTCCCAATGCTGACACCGTCTCTTTTCAGTCCCAAAGCTGCCAGAAACAAAGTCAGGATTCGAGCTGCGCCAGTCAAGGAGAACCCTACTCAAGTCACCCAGAGCAAGTTTCAAGTTGGACGGGTTGAAGATGGTCACTAAATAGAAGTTTT
>CVRE01179457.1:16222-26513 GCA_001179765.1 Crepidotus sp. BD-2015
CGAAATTCGCACACACCAACAACAGTAAGGTCACCCACACGACCCGAAATGTCGCAATAACCTTCGTTCAAAGACTCTTGGACCTGCTGCATCTGTTCTCTGTTTCTAAGCAGATTACCAGACTCGGGTCGGCAAGCCTGGATCGCCATATCTATATTTGACGCTAGAGAATGAAGATAAGAACCGGCAGCACAAGCTTACAATAGGGGTGTGTTTACATATGTGGCTCAAGGGTGTTACTGCCTTGACTGAAGGTCTCGATGTGGTAGCGCGGGCTGCAGAACCACCGGACGGTGCCGCGGGTTCGGACACAGGGCGTGTCGAGTTCGGTATAGGAGGCGCAAAGGGGCCTGATTTATCGGGATGCATCGTGGTGTTGATTTTCCGCTTGAGTTGCTGGAAGGAACCCATCATACTGCTGGTGGGACGGGGTTTCGCTTCGGGAGGCGGTACCGCTGGGCCGGCATTCGATTTCTCTGGCTGTGACACATCAGTTGTCGTAGTGGTGGGCATTGAAGGGGGCAGAGGCAGAGGCGGCTTGGACATGAGCTGGGCTTGCTCAGCTCTGCTTTTCGCCTCTTCGGCTGCTGCCTGACGGAGTGCATTCTGCTGTCTCAGAATCCTGTCCACTAATGGCGGTGTCAGACAAGTGTTTGGAAAAACGAATCCGGGACGTGCCATTGTATCCTCTCCGCTTGAGGGCCTTCAGGTCCGTCGAGAGTATGGTCATGAATAGAAGGGCGTCGTTCGTCTTCGGCGAATCAAACAAGAGGCGATTGAGGGACGTAGCCACCCTGAATAACGAGCGAGTTCACATGGATTCTGGAATGCTCAACCATGGTGATACTCACTCATACATATCCACTTGAGCGTTTCCCGCCAACCTTGAAACATTTAGTACGGAGAGAAAACAGAAAGGTGGCGCTTACCAGAGTTGGATTGGTCCCGCACCGATTCTCTTTGCAACCGCAGACGCTTCCTGTGTCCGAGATTTTCGGAGGTCGCCGAGCACCAGAGTCTTGGTGACGGAAAGTTTCCCAAAACTGGTGACGATAAAGTGTGCTTCCGAGTTGAGCCAGTTATAAGTCACTCGTGTCCGTGCATGCGTGTGTTCATGAAGGAACAAAGGAAGTCGTTCTAAAATAAGCGCACGAATTTCAACAGCCGTTCGCGACTCCTTGATTTCCGCGCTCGTCTTGTATTCTTCTTTGACCAGGGAGCTAAGTCTCCTGGAACCTAAAAGCGCGTAGAACTCTATGGCGCGGTGTTAGAAAATGTTACAGCCAACTATGCGCGTTTCAAACCTTCGAGAATATCTTGAGATTTTTTCAAAATGAATTAGAATCGCTCGTTGAGTGCAACGGAGCTCCGACCTTCCTGGGGCGCCGTGAACAGAGAATCACCAAAGTTCTGAAGCGCGTTGTTGTCATCCGCTATGACAATCTGATCAGGCCGTTTCAAGTCATACTGAATATCTCGCTCATCATCGTCTAGATCCCCAACGCCCCTGCGTAATGATCCCAACAGAATCGGAGCTGTCTTCATTTTGGCTAAGGTCCGGGAGGAGATCTGGCGACTGTTGACAGCAATATTCCGGAGCTCGTTCAAAAAGCTTTCGATATGGTCATAAGCGATAGCCGCGTAAAAGATAACACGCGACCCACTTTCCGGCAGTTTCCGCCAGCTCGAAAAATCTGAGTGGGTCGGCTAAGAGCATTGAGCTGACTTCCTCGATGCTCGGAGAGTGTTTTGTTCCACATGCACTCAGAAAGCCGTTGCCGACGGTTCCAAAATCGACAAACACGAAGAGCTTGGAATGAAACCCGGCGCTACCATTTGAGCCAAAGAAACACTGAGTTGGGGGGAAGTAGCGTAATGCTCCGGCCTTGCCATTGGACCGGGTCGGTACCATGGATATTTGTGAGAGCCGCTTCAGTTCCGAGTCGTGGAAGTCTAGAGGGAGTTGGTATTTGCATAAAATAAGATATATCTTCTCGACGTACCCGAGATGCGTCCCGCCAACACTGTGAACCATTTACGAGCTTCCTCCTCGGTTTTGGGAGGTGTTGCCTCAAGTAAGGCTACCAGACGCGAGGTGGGCGGGTGTTGTAAGAGCTTCAACTTTATTGCAGCATCCTGTTGAGCATTGGGTGCAAAAGTGAGGTAGCCAAGTATAGCCCATTCCTGGGTTGCGAAGACCTGGAGAACGATCAGAAATGAAGGGCAGGAAAAAGGGAAGACAAAGCACATCTTTAGGAGTCCCCATCATCGGCTTTCCATCCTTTAGCGCAGGAATATATGCGATCTCAGAAAAGTTTTCGGGTTTGTAATCATTATAGCGTGCGGTCATGTTATCTAGTAAGTACTTGAGTGCAATAGGTCGGACCTGAAACAAAATATTGAGACTAAGTACGGAATGGATCTGCGCGAAATCTTATACCTTGGCGTCGGGACTCGCGCAGAGACTGACAATAATAGTCAAAGGCGGGTATCTGCGAAGAAGGTGAGTTTCGCGCTCAAGCAATCTAACAGAGCTAATAATCGCCTAATCAAACCCAGTTCAAACAAAAGTTTTGCTTAAGTAAGATCAGCAAAACTGATATTATGTGATGGTACCACGAACCTTGATCAGACGACGCCTTCCACTTATGCTCCCCCCAATCTATCACGGGTAGCCCTAGTTGTCGGAATATATCCACAGGTTCGTAGAGCTGCTTGGCCAGGTACCGGGTCCTTTTCTGATCTGTCTCTCCAGTCGCGGGCTCCTTGGCGAACGCAGCCGTCATCTTCAACTTGATCCACTCCGCCTCCGACAGGCTCTGTGCAAGAATCAGTAGGAAACCAGTCGAAAGAAGAAGAAGAAGATTACAGATTTCACATCCACAAGGTATTTTGTGAGGTCAAAGATAGACCATTCGTTTGTTTTGATCATCCTTTCAAGGTTCAATTCATGTCAGAAAGTGCGTTGACATGAAGTTCACCTGTTGAATACGACCTGGAGATCGACGTGTTTACGAACACCCAGTGCTTGAAGCACTCTCTCGAGAGCCGGTCTAACGGCCGTCCCCGAAGGAAGGATGACGACAGGAAGATCATGGAATAGATCGGCTTTGACAAAGTAGGATTCTTCCGGAATTTTGAGTCCGCCGGAGGTCGGGATGCATGGTACATCCTTCAGGATGACTACAATTTCGATTTTAGCATCGTTGGACAGGGAGGGCCAAGCGGCCGTGAGGACCGAAAGGACGCGCTCAGCCCAAGGGGGAGATAAATTGAGATTGAAAGCCACGGGGCTGGTGGGACCCCTAACTGCAGGGCTGCATATATGTCGCAACCAGTCCACAACCGAAAGCTCAGTCCAAGGAAACGACGAGGAGATGGAGGCCGAGGGCAGTTGTTTGCTGACCACGATGGGGAGGAGATGGTTGGGAAGGGGACCGTCCAACGGGATGAGACTCCTCGGGTTCATGAACGTCTTGATGCCACTTAATTGTATTATTTGTTCCTCTGCGCTTCCTGGCTTTCCGATGATCAAAACGGCAGCATTTAAGAGCTCCGCTCGAATGGAGAGTAGCTGGAGTTTGTCCGCAGGACCAGTGTGGACCTTGATCCACCAGTTCAAACATGCAATCATGTCGGCCTCCGCCAGCGGGCGCGATCGCAGTTCTGCCAAAACATCCTGGAAAGTGATACCCTTTATCAAACCTCGCGTTTTCAGTGCTGTAACCATCGGAAGTGCCTCGGCTAAGACTTCTTCAGGTACAACAGGAAGCTCTCTGAGAAAGCTCAAGGTCGAATCTGGGTGACGGACTGTTGATGCCTGGCGTACCCCTGCAGTCGACATCAATGGAAAATCCTGGTTTGATGCACAGGAGAAGAAGGCTGCTTCCAATAGGGCAGACACCTCCGAGGAGGGTGTCGACTGGTGGAAGGTGAAGAATTTGAGGGAGTGAAGGGAGCGAGCCTGAAGCCAAGACCGTAGCTCCGCGTCTGTAGCGGAGGGGGATCCTGACTGAATGGCTTCGCTCCAAAGATTATTTATGTCTGCAAGTTCTCGCTCGTATGCTGTTCGAGCAAGGAATCCGCCAACCCAGAGCAGTTCTTTATTCCAAACTTGATAATTCTCGATGTTAGCTGCATAAAAGAGAGGGCAGAGCGCTTACTGGCGACATTTCTATCCCTGTAGAATTGAGCGAGTCAGCAAGATTCCCGTTCGGCGGTGCTTCGCGTACATGAGATCGATTGACTCCCGCTCGACGGTCGGAATGAACCGTGCTGCCATATGGCCTCCTAGACCCGTTGTTTGGCCAGTAGCATGTCCGATGAACACACGTGCAGATCCCGTCCTAAGTACAAAGGGTGAATGTGAAACACATATTCAAACTTAAGCCCTACCCTTCAATATCGGCACGTAATCCTTGGAAAATGCTACCTGTAGCGAACGAGTAGTGTTCGTCCTCTTTTTTGCTTGCGTCGTATTCATCTTTCGCCGTCTAGAAGAGGAAAGGGTCAAACAGGATCGTGTGATATACTCGAAGCAGCCTACGTAAATGAGCTCGTACTTGACTTTAGTCGGCGGGTTTTTCTTCGTCGACCTGTACAGCTCCGCTGCAACCTTTTTATCAAGGCGGACATCGACGTTTGCCGAAAAGATAGAAAGTGAAACACTTGTTTCATTCACCGTTAAAGGATCGATCACTTCCTCCGAGGCCGGCGGTAGAGGGGTTGTCGCGCGCTGTGGAGTAGCGAACCAGCTAAAGAAGCTGGTAGCAGAGGATTTGGGCTGCTTCAAAGCGAGAGTCGGAGGTTTTTCAGTCCCAGATGAGTAGACCCAACGCATGGTATCTGCTTGAATTCGAAGGGCTAAGAGATGTCAGGAATATTGGTACGACGAGTGTGAACATTCAGATCTTACAAATAGCATTTACGCCCGTTACGTTCATCGTTCCTAGGCGACTACGACTCTGGAGACCTTTAGGTATACCCAATGATTTAGGTACACCAGACGCCTTGCTTAGCCTGACAAGGCGTTTATCATCGAAATAAACGCTGACTTCGGAAAGGTATGCCATGAACGTTATTGATGACGCGAGGAATCGCGTGAAATCGAAAGGGACAGGCATTGGGACAGGTTGTCTCAGCGGCATCTCGAATGACGTCCAAGCCGTGGAATCAGTGGATGTTTGCTCTGGCAAAGGGCCACGCCGAGCGAAAAGCTGGTCTTTGCCGTCTTTCCAGTAAAACCCCATCCATTCATTTCCCGACTTGACCATCGGATCGTCTGTAACGGAAAACAGACTGTAAAATCCTATATTTTCTGTCAACGATGGAATAGCTCTGCAGAGCACGTTGCGACTGACCCACGCCGAAAGCACCTATTTTCTCCTCGTCAGGATTGCCCTCAGCGATCTTCTTGAGTCGATCCCAGTCCTCTCGTCTGAATGCCATTCCATCGTTCTTGAAAGTCCATTGGTGGCATTGGGCGGTCTTCAGATCCGGCAATGCCTGCGAGTTGATTGGCTCTCCATCCCTGTCCAACCCAGCTTGAGTTTGGAATCGGATCTCAACCCTCTTGGACTGCGCGTCGTCCGAGTTTTGTAGCAACTCCCGAAAGACAGTGAACTCTCCAGAGTAGCGGGCAAGGACTTTATCTATCAGCGCCCGTTGGTTTACTTCCACCGATTCATCGTAGCCAGTTTCCCACTGGTTACCAGAAAAATGAATGTCAGAAATGGTTGCAGGGGCGTGCGCACCAATGCTTCTCTGGTCTGGGCCATTTATCGTCGGAAGCCAATGATGCAGATATTAGTGGAGAGACAGTATGTAGGTCTATAGAGCTATAGATGCAAAGCTTTAACGTCGGTGCGCAGGATTCGTGTTTAAGCAATGTGGGCCGCAGGCAGTGGGTGGCGGTGACGTCCTCGCGTGAGTCGGCAATCACGGAACACGAGCCGCCGGGGCTCGCCCACCACCCGAAATCTTAATTATTCAGTCCATCGGCCACACATTAGAATTGATTTCGGTCTGGTTGGCATCGCAAGAAACAGTGGCTCATACTGAGTAAGTCGAAATGGATCAATATTTTTGCGAATTCGCACAGAACTATAATACAGAGTACACTTTGGTTTGAATTTCAATGGCGAAGAGAGTCCTATGCCGTAGCTGCGGTCCTCCTGCCTCGGGTTGCCTCAGAGTTTGGTGTTTTCGGTGTGCGCCCACCTCTTCCAGTTCCACGTCCGGAGGACGACGATTCGGCATTGCTTCCTACGGACCTCCGATTCCCTCGTGCATTTGAGTTTGCGCTGCCGCCACCGCCACCGCGTCCTCGTGGATGTTTGGCACCTCGGCTGGCAGTGGTCTGGCCAGCGGTGCGATCGCCTGTGGTCTCCTTCCCGTTTGAAGCGGCGGCTGTCGCGCTCCGTGTCCGCGGTTTAGGGAGCCCCTGGTTCCGCCCAGTAGGTTCTGATGGAGCTCGCTTCCGATTCGACGATGAGTAGTCCCTGAGCCATGCCGTGTCGGCCTCGGACGTAGAATGGTCGGAAAGCGGGGGTGTGAGCGGTGTGTGCCCAGTCGGAGAGGTCGTCGGTGTCAAAGAGAGGAGAACATCGCTGCCAGGAGATGAGGAGATGGAGACCGAGGGTATTCTCACTCGCTTTCCCAATTCTCGCGTTTTCCCCACTCGCTCTAGAGGTATTGACACTTCCTCCTTCTCCTTGTCGGCCAGTCGCTCTGCCGCAAACGCCTCGGCCGTCTCGCCGACCCAGTCGTGGCCGGCTCTTTGAACCTCAGCGAAACCCCTCCACCCTCTCTTCATGGCATCCTCCCTGGACTTTTCTCTTGTGATCGCTTTCCATACTGCCTCCGTGATTCTCGGGGCGACGTATTCGACGGAGGCATTGACGCTGATCTTGGAAGACGTTGCTGGTCGCGTGATGAGCCAAGAACCTCGGCCGTTTTTGCCATACCAGTCTGAGAGCTATGAGATCAAGAGAGGGTAAGCATCGCGTCTGCAGACGTACCTATCACCTCTAGTCGCGGGCACTTGCGCACAAAACGCTTGATCTCTCGGAGGAGCGGCATCGAGGGATCGCCAGGGGTTTCTAGATGGCACGTCTGGTTCTGCATCTGATCAAAGTCCAAAAGTTGAGGGAGAACAGATTTTGATTTCAACACGGGGGAATCTGTCGGTGTCGGTAGCGACGTCGAGGGAGTACTACTAGCAGGGAGAACTGGGGCCGGTGGCTTTCCGGGCGCGTAGACTGGAGTAACAGAGATGGACAAGGTGCGCAGACTCGAGAGTGAAGCAAATGTAGACGTGAGACCAATCAACTTTGCAAACGGCGCGTCCAAACAGAGCTGCGCGTGCTACATGGCTGCTCAAAATCAAAAGGTCGTTCGAAACGATGATCACAAACCTCCAACTTGTGGGAGCACTCGAGGAGCAGCTTGATGTCTGAAATAGAGAAAGACCAAAAATCGCACCGGAAAGATGTCATTTGACTTTTTTGGTCTTTAATTCGAGCCAGAAATGCGGCAGGGATTGGCTTCAGGGCTACCGCATCGTCAATGGTATTATCGTAAATCGCAACACCAGAGTGTGGGGTGGGAGGCGCTTCTCGCCGGATGATATCAAGGGATGCAAGTGACCCAAGAGGAATGGACTGAATGGATTCCAAATGATCTGTCGCCCAAGAGTGGTGAGGTCCCGCTTCTGCAATGATTATTCGCAACGTTTTGAGAGCAGCCGGATAAGAGGTGGGTTTTGTCCAGAGCATCCGACTCAGACGGCCTAGCAAGGCAGATAGTTCAGGATGTCGCTCGCATAGCAAACCTCGCGCTCACCCTGCACCTCGTCGAGAACAAATTCCTCCAATGCATCGCACCCTTCGAGAAAGGAAACAATCCCTTTGTCGGTCAACTTTGTACCGCTCGTTGTGAGGGTCAGCTTCTGTATCTTCCGGCCGGCGTTGACAATCTTTTCGCACAGAGAATCATCCAACCAGACGAAGTCAATGTCCAGGCACTCCAACAGAGACTCGTCGCCAAGATTGTCAAGGAGCGCGGAGAACGCGCGCGCGCCGGCCTGTGAGAGGCGGCACAGACGCAGGGCTGTCAAGGGGATGCTGCTGAGCAGCGGCAGCGAGGGCGCGTCCCACTTTGCGAGGCTGCACCGCGGCGGCGACAGGGGCGGGGACGAGAAGATCACTCGCGATAGGCGCGGATTGTGCGTACCGAGCATCTGAAATGCCGCGTGAAGCTCCGGACTCGAAAACGTGCAAATGAGTGGCACAAACCTCGCACAGACCGTCCGGTGGGCGGAACGCACTCTCCCACACAAGCGTCTCCATGTTGGCGCAGATCTCGAGCAGGCGGTTCAGACGCCCCGTGTCAATGGGTCGTATGGCATCGTCATTCAGTGGGATGCTGTCCTCGGGGAGCGCGGGGTCGGCAATGACGAGGGTTTTGACACTGGAGGCGTAACGGGCGGGATTGCAGAGAACCGGGTACGCCGCACCTGCTTTGGACGCGGACTCTTCCGGGGAGAATACATGGTCGTTGTCCTGCAGAGAGATCGTGTGGAAGAGAACACGGAGGGCAGACGCGTGTATGCATGGCCCGAGCGAGGAGAGAAAGGTTAAGCGTAACTTGGGCGCGAAGAGAAGTGTTGTCTCGACGATTTCTGGGTCACAGCGTCAAGCGCTCTGGCCCGCAGGCTGAGGAGCACAGCTTACCGTCGAGCAAGCGATGCGGCAGCGACTCCAAAAGGCGAGACATGACGGTTCACTGGCTCCTGCTTCGAGGAACTTGCCAGTGCCTGCCTCTTCAAAACAGCTTGATGTAGCAGAGAGTGGTGGTGGTTCAAAGAAAGAAAGGGCTCAGGAATTGATACCGGTTCGAGCCTGCGACGCGGAAGCAGCTCGCCACGGCAGAGAGGGAGCGGAAGAGATGAGGTCACACCTGTGACAAGCTTAGTCTCTCTTGACAGACGCTTTATCAGTATTCACTCGTACCTCGCTCGATAAATAAGATCACGGAAGATTGTGCAATGTATGTTGAATGTATGTATAGCTCAGCCTGGCTGGATACGCACGCGGACGACATGAATCGTATCTTCGTGTCCACCTCTGATCATTCCTACTTACTTACCCCCAACAAAATTTAAGCTTGGAAGCTACAGATTTATTGAATATGCGACGGGCACCCATTTCCACAGTGCTCCGAGGTAGAAAAAACCCATAATGAATGCGATGGCGACAATTGACTAACGAAATGCATGGTATTAGTAAATTACTCGATGGTAGCGTGCGTGGGTATAGCGTGGATGGAGGGACGCAGCGGTCCTACTAGAATCGCGTGGCAGGGTCCAGGGGTCCCAGAGGACCATACCGCTGCTCTCCCGTTCCACGCCGTACCGGAGACGTCGCCTGTCGGCCGCCCCGCCCAGGCCCCGTCGGCGCAGTGGGCGTCGTCGGTGAAAATACGACGTTGGGGGATGGTTGTTGCCCTGTGGGCGACCGCACCAACGGTGAATACCCGTTTCCGCGCACATTCGTCAGCTGCACGGCGGACGACGAGCTGTCTTGCAGCTGGTAGCGCGTCGGGGCCTGGTTCGTCGGCGCCTCGTCAAACCCCATCTCGAGCATAGCCTCGAGTTCCTCGCTGTCGAGGGTTTCTGCCGACTCGAGAGCCTGCCCTTGCGGGAGTAGCAGTCCCACCGGTGGCGGCGGGTACATGGCGTTGTGTTCGTTGTAGCCCCCGATCTCAGGACCCCAGTGGTCGTCGTCGGAAGAGCTGAGCGATATCGTGTCGGAGCCGTCGTACTGGCTTCGGCCGTCGTGCGCAGAGAGTAGGTCTCCGTCGCCGGCATGGTAGCCAGAAGGGTGAGCGCGGTTGAAGTCTCTGAGGCGCCGTTCCTCCCGACGCAGCTTTCTTAGGCGCGAGCGCTCCCAGTCCTCCCACCGACGCATGGGGACTGCCGCCCCGACGGCTCCGTCGCCGTCGCCATGTCCCTTGTCTTTTTGCTCGCCCTCCACTTTTCTACAGGACAAAAAGAACCGTCAGCACGGCTATAAAAAGAACAGAAAATATGAACGCGCCTGGTTTCTCCCCATGAGAAATCGTCAAAATGCCAAAACGCGTACACCGGTAATAGAAAATTCCACACAGGCAGCGCAATCAAATAAACCAACATCCAAAACGTATACACGACCTTGCCGGTGGTAAGCATAATCAGAATCGCGGGGAGACCGAGGACAGCAACGAGGAGGATAACGGGGATCGCCTCTTCGAA
>CVRE01179509.1:8187-20200 GCA_001179765.1 Crepidotus sp. BD-2015
GAGCCACATCCTCGCGCAGAGGCCAATCGCGCCGCCTTCGCGCGTCTCGAGTTCGACGGCGCGCATGCACCAGCTGCTCGGCACGTCGGACAGGACGGCCGCTATGTCCTGGGACTCGTTCCTCAAGGTGCGGAGAAACCGTTTCTCGTCGATGCTTCACATCGATGTTAACCAACCCGCACAGCTCATGCGCGACATGGGCTTTACATACGACCCCGGCATTGTCGGTCCCTCGGTTCGGTTCAACCCACCCAATACGAACGATGTGGTTAGTCCGTTTTGATGAGATTGAGAGACCAAGTGGCTTACATCCGTCTGCAGTCGATCACATTCCACAAACGTACGCTTATCGACTTTCTATCGCGCTGCTCGCTATTGAACATGCTGTTCTCGTAGCCCATCCCGACCCAACGATTCACCAGATGATGCTGGGAATGTTCCGCGACAGGCTTGTGAGGAATTATGGCTGGTGCGAGGCCGATTTCCCCTGATTCCGGCACTACTCGGAGGACTTTTATGTCCAGAATGCTTACAGTTGTAATTGTAACTTCACCTCCTTGTGCTACCCGTAGCCTGCGAACTGGATCTCCTTGCAAATCCAGCCGACAGTATTTCGGACTCGCAAAAGCGTGGAACGGGGGTGGGCGCTACCACTCTATTCGTTGTGCACTGCTTGCTACTTTACTCGTTGTGCTGCGCTGTCGTGTTCCTTTTGATGCAGGTGGACGGACACTTTCACCTCCGTTGTTTATCACATCACAAATCGCAATAGCAATAGCAATCATGTTGCAAGCAAAGCTGCAATTTGCGCACGCGCACAATTGAGAGATGCTTTTTTCAAATATAAATTTGTAGCGAGGGTGGACAATATGTGCCTTACATACTGCACGTCGCTCACCCTCTTCAAGTATAGAGAAGCAACTTTCTCAGTTAGACCCACTCCTTGATCAACTTATTCACATCAATAGAGCGTACAGCGTCGACCGCCTTTTCCACAAGATCCTCGAGTGACGAGAGGATCTCATGGTAGTCTGCGGTGTTGATACCGGAAGGCATACCACAAGGCAGGCCGTTGACTCCCCAACGCTCGGCAGGAAGGGGGAGGGAGAGGAGTGCAAGGACCAGTGCGGCACGAGCCTCATGTCCAGCCGCCTGGAAGAATCGTCTAGTGGTAGGAATAGTCGATCTTGTAGTAGAATTGGCCCACAAGCCCTCCCGAATGCTGCTGAGTCCCAGCGGGTTCATATTCGGATCATCCCAGTAGTATGCATCGAGCTGCTGCGCCCATCGGGCCTGCTGGTCCACAGGGGGCCTGAACGTCTGGGTGAGCACTTTGAGGAGTACATAAACAGCCGATTCGACGTCGTCGTGCGGGAGCGGATCGTCGTTGACGAGGCTTGCCACTGACATTGTATCCAAGGTGCCGGTAATGGGACCTCGGGTGGCAGCTGACGACAGCTCCTCGAAGCGTCGACCAATCTCCCAGTCAACCAGTAGAAGCTGGTCGTCAGCGAGGAGGATATTATTGATCGAAACGTCCCGATGGAGGACGCGACGGCGGAAAGCGTCGAGAATGGCTCCGAAAAGCTGCTCTGCAGCGCTGAGAAACTCCGCCGCGGAAAGCTCCTTGAGCTTGCGGCCATCAGGCGATGAGGCGAAGAGCATGAGCTCGAGGTGGTTGGGGACCACAGCAGGGAGATCCAGGAGATCCCCTGCCTTTCGCTTCCCTTCAGAGGGGTTGGATGCAAGAGAAGCAGGTGCATGTGCAGAAAACGCCGCAAGGAGTTTTGGAGCGTAGGCTGGGGGATGTTCCGGGTCGGCGGCATACAGAGCGTCGACAACGATCCTTTCACGCCAGACCCGGCGCTCGGAAATGAAGCTTGCCTTTACAACGACGAATGTTGATCTCTTGTCGCCTGGAGACTGTTTTACAAGCTCGCCCTCGAGCACAAGTGTCGAGCGTTGGAACGGTGCTGACCGCAGGAGCGACAGGTATTTGCCGTTGAGGCGGACGACTCCGGGAGCGCCAGGGAGAACGACGGAAGCGGGTACTGCGTCGCCGACAGAAAAGTTGGGGGGAGGTGACGTGAAGTTGTAGGTGAAGAGAGGGTTGTAGCCGACTTGGTACAATGACACAATTCGGAAGAGGTGGAGGAGGGCTGATACGGTGGGGAAGCCCTCTGAATCGAAGCAGTCGTCGACGACAGCAAATTCAAGCCGCTCCTGGCTGAGGATAGAGATAAAGAGCTTCGTTTTCTCTCCTTTGCCGTGGAAAGACAGGGTCGGCACAAAGAGCCGGGTGGGTTGGAAGGTAAGCAGGTCATCGGCATTGGTGATGGCCTGCTGGTATTTTGCAACATTCGCGCTCGCACCGATGAGGGGGTTAGATACGACATTCGGTGCCTCGGTGCTGGTAAACTCGACGTTGAGGAGGATGTTGAAGACGGTCGACTTGGCCGCTGCGGAAGCGCGGAGGGCAGCATCATATTCCCTCGCCTTGTGGTAGCTATGCTGCTTTTGCGCGGGCAGCGCCTCGGCCGGTGTAGGGATGTAGTCCAAGGCGAGTGGCAGCGAGTGACCGGTGGAAGCGGCCTGTGCAGGTTCGTCCGTGTCAGCGGCGTGCAGGATCTGCTTTCTAGGGAACTAAACAAACATCCGCAAGGCGAGCAAGCCAGTAGCGGTCATCTATCCTGCGATGGGCCGGGTTGGACGACGGGTTGGACTCGTTTTCAAAACTGTTCAGTACGGCCTTCTTAAGCGTCCACTTGAGTTGACTGCGTGCCACTTGCGTGAGCTCCGCGAGCTTGCCGACCAACGCCGATGTACCCAGTCTAGCCAATACGACGTCGAGTGGGGAGAACACTACACGGCCAGAAAAGTGCTTTGCACAGTGATTGGCGTCCTCCTCGCGCAGCCTCTTGCACTTCTCTGGCGATAGGCTGCCGGTTGGAGACACCGATATCAGGGTCTTGTCGGGGTACTTGCTCGCCTCTGGATCGGTAGGAAGAAGCTGAGAGTTGACTGGCGGCATGACGGGAAGAGTATGGTTCAGACATAAGTGTTCCCGGCCCTAGAGGAGTATAGTTCAGAGGGCACAGATGCTCGGCGGAGTCTTACTGGAAGGAGGCTCGTGTGAGCCTCGCGCTCCGCCGAGGCCGTCTCCTCGTACAGCTTCAGCGCGGAAAGCGCTGCTGAATACTCACTCTCCATCGATCAGGTCAGATTGAGGTCTCTGGCGCGGCTTGCGAATATGGACACTGAGCGATTTGTAGCCCGCGCACAAGATCAAGTTCCACGAAAAGTGAACGGCGCTGAAGGTGCACTGGGAGGTGGAAAGAGGAAGAGTCCGCGTGTTCGGGAAGAATTTGTCCTATGTTGTCCGACGAAGCTTCCTTCCATGTCACCTGTGAGCTCTGAGGCTGGCTGATATTGAGTGGAATAACTTCAATAAGGTTCGACATGGTAACGGCGGAAGACAAGACGGTACCAGCTGCGGTACCATAGCCGGTCTTGGTGAAGTTGTTTTAGTAACACGACCAGCTGACTAGTCCACTCTCTGTCCTTACTCATTCAAAACTGTTCCGCATTCGTCACCACCGGCATGTCTCTGCCTTACTTATAAGCAGCCCGCCCACGGTCTCTTCCTTACTACTACATATCCATCATGTCCGCTGTACGCACCATCCTCGTTACCGGCGCGAACCAAGGCGCGTCTCCTACAGCATGGAACGCGCGTCGTACTGACCGTACTACGTCTCCCAGGCCTCGGAATGCACACCGTTCACAAACTCGCGTCGACGCCGAATGTGCTCGTGTTCATGGGTGCGCAAAGGCGATTTACTCCGTGGATGATCCCATCCGATGCGTCCAATACATAGGTTCCAGGAAACTCGCTGCCGCCGAAGAGGCCCTGGCTAAATTCGCAGGCGACGTCGACGCGTCATCAAAGGTTGTACCCGTGCAGCTGGACATCACGGACGCCTCGTCGATCAAGAACGCGCATGCGTTGGTCGCCAACGCCCTGAAAGAGAAGAACCTCCCTGGCCTTGATGTTCTGATCAACAAGTGCCTTTCTTCCCTGTTCTCGCGCTCGTTGCGCTGACACGGATTGGGATCCAGCGCAGCCCGCTTAGGCTCGTTCGAGGAGGTGTACTCCGTCAACGTTTTCGGCACCGTCGCGATCACCGAGGCGATTCTCCCGCTGCTCAAGAGCGGCAGCTCGATCCTCAACATCTCATCCTCCCTGGGCTCCCTCACATGGCACACCAAGCGCCCGCCCCCACCGATCTACCCCGCGTATAGCTCGAGCAAGTCCGCGCTCAACTCGCTCACGCTGCAGTGGTCGATCCAGGAGGAGCAGAAGGGCTCCGGAATCCGCGTCGTGTCCATATGTCCTGGTGCGTGTCTTCTCAATGTTGGCCCTTTGGCATCTGAATCAGAGACTTACCATTGCCTATATTCCAGGCTTCAACGCGACAAACTTGAACAAGTACACCGGGACGATGGACCCTTCGGAGGGGTGCATGGTTATCGTCAACGCAGCGCTGAATAAGGATCTGAAGAGTGGGACGTACTTCAACAAGGATGGCGCGATTGAGTGGTGAAGGATTGAATAGAGTAAGCAGATAACACAGGCACCATTGTACGAATCGCGAGAATAGGAAAATCCATTACCGACCCTGGAGAAAGTTCAGACCACTTCAACTGACATGCATCATCTCTTTGAGCGAGAACTTGTAGCCCTCAAACATGGGATTATGAGGCGCTCCGATAATGTCAAAGCGTCTAGCTGGTGGATCCTAACGTACAGTAAGTATGTATACAAAACTACTCAACTCAACTCCGCAGCCCCGTCTTAAGCGGGATCGCTGTCTTCATGGTGTGGAACGCCATGCGCAGCCCACTGTGCGCCGCCCACATCAGCGAAACTGGTGCAAAAAACAAGGTCAGTCCAGTGTGATACAACGAGGTTATCACGGCGACGCACTCATCAGTATAGGGAGCCAGAAAAACAGGAGCATTCGGTCGTCTGGGACAGTTGGGAACGTCAGTGTTGTTGGACACTAGTGTTCGTGATCTGAGACGTACGCTTTTTCGGGATCTCCGCTGGTAGATAGCCGTACGCGTTGACCTCCTGCTCGGTGAGCCTTTGCGGCACATCGTCATAAGTCGCCTGCCGGCTGCTCGACGCGACCTCCTGCGGCGCCTCTGCGGGGGCAGTGGCTGCCCCAGCAATGTCCACGCCGCCGGCAGGCTCCTCAGTCGCCTCGGGCATCGTCTCACGGGGCGTGTACATCGGTGGGGGCGTCTCCTCCCGCTGCCGCGCCGTCCGCGCGATCGCCAGCTGCAGCCATTTCTCCCACGCCTCCCACGTCCCCCGCAGCTCCTGCGCTGCCCGCAGGGACGCCGCGCCGATCCCTTTGTTCTCATCGTCGCTTTCCCGCGGCTCCCCGTTCGGCGCGTCGCCGCCGAGGAAGGCCGGCCACGGGACGAACACGGGGAACACCATCGGCAGCTGCGGCAGCGCGCCCCATGGGACCGCCGGCATCTCCGGCAACTGTGGGAGTCCTGGGAGGTTGCGCAGTTGCGGTGCAGGGAACTGCGCCAGCGTCCGCTGGATCATCGCGAACAAGGTGGCGGCCTGTTTATCCTCGTCTGTGGCCTTCGGGGGAACATCCTTAAGACCGGCGAGAGACGACGAAGACGACCGCGGAGTGATAACGCGCCGGGGAGTCCGCTTGCCCGAAGGCGCAGACCGCCGCGGTATCCGCCGGTTCACCAGACGTCGGGGAACGTTCCGCTGGAGACTGTCGTCCGAATCCTCCTCTGCGTCACCCCAATGTGCCTCTTCGTCATCGCCGGCGCCAGAGGTCTCGGTGAAAGGCGCATCCAACGCATCGTGGTCTAGGTCGAACAGCTCTTCACAGACAGCGACCTCCTGCGCAGTTTTCCCCAACGCATTAACGATTTCGAGGTCGGCACCGGCTTGGACCAATATCCCCGCACAACCCCGCGCGCCCCCAACGGCCGCGAAATGAAGCGCGGTATAGCCGTTCCGGTCGCGAGCATCGAGGTCTACATCCCGGGCAACCAAAAACCGTACGAGGGCGTCAAAGCCAAGGAACGAGGCGAGGTGCAGGAGTGTTTGTCCACTAGGTGCCGGGTGGGATAGAGCATGACCCAAAGAGATGGACCGGGAGGTGGGAAGGTCGACGGGCGCTTCGAGAATGGACAGGAACTTTATGATCCTGGTCTCGAACCCTTCGCTCTCCTGGCCGAGAAGCAGGGGGCGAAGACTCCGTGCCGCCGACGTCACCTGCATCCTATTGGTGCCGCTGGTGTTGTCCGTCTGCATATCAGAACCGTCGCCGACCGTGCCAACGATCCGCATAGCAACGTTCTTCGCATCCTCGATCTTGCCCGTCATCTTCAACCCCACTACCTGCAATGCAAGCTCCATTCTGTGGTGCAGCAAGTCAGGATCTGGAAAGGAGTCGAATACACAAGCCACTCACAAGGCCCTATCGGACTCGTCGGAGTAGGTAAACAGAGAGGTCGTGGGACCGGACGCGTCTTCGAGTTTACGAAAATTGTTGAACCACACCTCCACAACACCAGGCGTGGCGCGCGGAGGCAGGATACACACGAGCGTGTTGTCACTCCAACGCTGAGTCGAGCCCGCGATAACGTCGCCGAAAACACAGTCGAGTTGGAGGGTGGGGTGGAAGTTGGCACCGAGGATGGTGACCTCGGTACCACCGTGAGTAGGACCAGTATTGGGAATGAGCCGATGGATAGTAGGGAGAGGGAGAGTGAGGGTGGGAGCTGGCTGTGAAGCATCGAAAAAAACAAATGGCATGGGGTGTTGGAGCATCGCAGAAGGGGATAGGGAAAGGCAGCCAGAAGACTGTTGGGAGTCTGTCTCTAGCATAGCGATATCGGGGAAGTCGGGAGGAGTGGCGGGAGCATCACCGGACGAGTCGGATTCTAGCGACGAGGCTACCGCTTGCACTAGAAGATTGGGAGTCGGGGACCTCGTAGTCGCATACGAGCTCGAGGGGGAAGGATGGCTGTCGACAACACTAGTCTCTCGTGACCGTTTACCGGGCTTGGAGGCAACATCGTACGGCTTTGCTCGCTTTTTGGCTCCGGCAGCAACCGCGACATCTTTCTTACGTTTAGACGGCGCGCGAGCATCGGGACCCGGCTCAGATTTGGTATTCCCCTCTCTTGACCACTCGACATCCATGCTGCTTAGTGCGGGCGTCATGTCAGAGGTCTTCGCCGGCGTCTTGTGGTCATCCGTGATCATGATGGGCTTCGAGGTTCCAGTCCCAACGATTCGCCCGGTGTGGTCCATCATGACGAGATGAACGTGAAAGCCGACCTTCTCTCGGTGGTGGCGACAATAACATGTTATCCGCAGGGGAAGGACCACGGAACCGCTGGAAAAGTCTTGGATTTCCGCGCAGTTGAATTGGATGATGCTCGTGGTGTCTTCATGTTGTTTCCCCTTTAAAGCCTTGGCAGTGGGGTCCTCACCAGACTCTGAATCCGAGCGCGCGGGTCTCACCCTAGCCGCCAACTTCTTTGCTACTCGCTTTGCCTATTTCATTCTCGTGAGTCACCGAGGTAAAACTGTCCCAGAGAAGAAGCACGGACCTCGCGGGTCTGGCAGCTGGTGCAGCTATAAACACGACTATGGGGTGCAGAGGCACAGGTCACGGTAGCGGTAAGACGGAGGATATCTTGCGCCTCAGGGTCTAGTCTCTCCTATTGAAAACAATAAAGAGGTGGGGGTACTGATCCATGCGCACCGATTTTCCCTTGTTTCCGTGTTCTCCGCTTCGTTGCCGTGCCGCGGGGCAGCTGCAGCCACTTCCAAGAGCCCACTCGGTCGTATTTCGCCGGGTCGGAGGACGAGCTGGAGTCGGCCAAGTCGACGGTGACGCGGACCTGGGTCTCGACACGCGACTTTGCGCCGCCCTCGGGTAAGCTGGGGAACATTATGGCAAGGCTAAAATAGGTTAGTTTAAATCGTCAGGGGTATTGGACGGAGGGCGGCGTACTTGTAACACGACTCCTTCGGCGGGTAGACGACCTTGAGGTGCGTCGACGGGTCTTGCTTCCGGGGGAGGGATGCAGGGGGTGGGATGGGTTTCGTGGCGGAGACGCGATCAGTGCGACCCGCCGGGAAAAGGCTGCTCGGGTGAAAGCCCGAGGAGTTCAGCGGTGCGACAGCGGGCGCTTGAATGGACGCCAGGGTGATGTTCAACGGGGGTTCGGGAGAGTTGAAAAGAGAGGGAGGAGAGCTGCAAACATAAAATAAGACGGGAAAGTCGCGAAAGGTGTAAGAAACCGCGCACTCGTCGTACGCGTTTTTCTGGATAAGCTCGTCGAGGTGGAGGATGTGGTCGTCCTCCTCGTACTTTGGGGCGTTCATGTGGAGCGCAGGATCCAGCTGCCACGAGGATTGGGGCGACAAGAGGTTTTCCGCATCGGACTGGTACCAAGAGCTCATGTCAAAGTCGGTTTGGACTGCTGCGGCGTCCAATGAATCTGAGGGCTCCGGAGTATGTGGTGAGGAGGAGCGGGAGTCGCTCCCTGTGGCCGCCGACGAGGACGAGGACATGGCAAGAGCAAAGGTGCTCTTTGGTGAGAGAATAAGGAAGGAGAAGTCTATTTGGCGGTGTTATCAAAAACTGTTCTCCGTGCAGGAACGTGTCCAGCGACGTCAACCTCAAATAATATGTCTCCTTCCGTTCGGCAGCTCTACAAGGCTCTGCATCTTCACAAAACCTTTGGGGACCCTCAAGNNNNCTCAAGGGACCCTCCGTCCAGCTTTCATATTCTGATGTCTACCCCTTCTGATTGGAATCCTCCGAGTCGTCAACGATGACAGCGGGTTTCCCACTTGGTATCGCCGCCCGCTATGCTCGAATTTCAGCGCAGCGCATTTCAAAGCCCCGTCACGTCTCGCGCGCCCACGCCTACGCCTGTAGCCAGCCACCGCTATAAGCAGCCAGCGCGCTTCGCATACCAGGACAGTTTGGAGGCGCCCATAGCCTCACGCTCGCAATCGCGCGCGAGACCAGGGCGCAGCACGAAACCTCAGACGAATGTGAGCCCATGGTAGCTAATTAGCATTCCCCACCGATTAATTAAACCCATTGAAGCCGCAGGGCTCGGCGTCCGATAATCCCAAGGTTCCGGCACCCGGATCGGGATCAGCGCAGGTAAAACCAGAAAAGGACGGGACGAGGGACGAGCGGGGCGAAGAGTTCTCCGAGAATGCGCTCGTCTGGCACATCTATACCGACGAGGCCCAAAAGGCCGACGCCCAAATGACGGAGGGCTGGTCCCGCAGCATCGACGTCTTACTTGGTGAGCCTCTGTGATTGAGACGCCTCCGACCTTGGATTTACTGTAACCTCCTTCGCAAGTTTTTGTGAGTGGTCAAATCTAAACACGGCAACGCGTCTGACATCGCCCTGAGACCGGTCTCTTCTCCGCGGTCCTGACAACGTTCATCATCCAATCCTACGCGTTCATGGTCCCGAACCCGGCGGATACAACTAATGCACTCCTCGTCCAACTCCTCGGTCTGCAATACAACGCCTCCGATCCCGCATTGACATCGTCCAACCGCGCACGATCAAGCCCCCGCCAAGTGCACTGGGTTAACGGTCTCTGGTTCTCTGCCCTCGCCTGCAGCCTCTCCACCGCGCTAATATCCATGCTGGCGAAGCAATGGCTACAAGCCTATCTCCCCAACATCTCCGGCTCCCCGCGGCACCGCGCCCGGCAGCGCCAAGCGCGCTTCATGCACCTGCAAGCATGGCATGTACCAGGTATAATCAATGCGCTCCCGCTCCTGCTTCACGTTGCCCTCCTCCTCTTCTTCGCCGGCTTAGTCGTCCTGCTGTGGTCGGTCGACCTTGCGATCACGCTTGCGACGTGGGTCATCGTGGCCTTGGCATACATACTATATTTCGCGTCGATTGCTTTGCCCTTGTTTTACGCAGAATGCCCGTATCAGCACCCTATAACGGACCAGCTGCGGGTGTGGCTATTTCCGGACCGCTCCGTCCCTAGCCCCCCGCCTACTTTTGCGTACTCGCGGCGCAGAAAGCCGTCAGAGGACCCTACTAAGATTATTTACGATGCTCGGTGCGTTCACTTTTGCCCACTTTCCATCTAAAATAGTAACACATGTTGAATAAGAGCTTCCATCCCGACCTTCGACGATCTCGTCGACGCCACCGCCTTGACATGGCTCTTCAACAAATCGACAGACCATGAAGTCGTCTCCACCGCCCTCCAAGCCATCGCCGGCCTCCCGCGGGACTTTTCCGCGCTGCGCATCCTCCGCGACGCGGGCGCGCTTCCCCTCATCGAGCGGGGCTTCCAGAGCTGTTTCCACAAAGACACGACGGTCGACCTGCAGTGGCACCTCGTCGACGCGGCGCGCGCGGAGCTGTACTGCCGCGCGTGGATGGTGCTGACACGCGGGACGGGGGAGCAGTGGCCGTTTGACATTGTCGAGCCGCTCTGGATGCTACAGGACTTGAATTTGAACACGCACCCGGACGCCGCGGCGATTGCGTCCTGTGCGGTCGCGCTGTCGTCGTTTGACTCGCACTTCTCGCAGCTCGAGTTGATCGCGTACCTCGCGCGGTGCAGCACGGGTGAGGTGCAGCTTGCGCAGGCGACGCAGTGCTGCGTGCTCGACAGCATCAGCGAGTGCTTCGTGCGTTGGGAGATGCCCGTGGCGGTGATCGAGGACACGGCGACGCGCGCGGTGCCGGTCCTGCTCCGCATGCTGCACCTCACGGAGGATTTCCCAAATTCGCAGGTCCGCAGCGCCGTCGCGCTCGCGCTGTACCTCATCGCGTGCGGCGGGGCTGGCGTCGACCTTGGTGTATACATGAGCGAGGACAGGCGCCGCGGCGAGTACTGCGAGCTGATGATCGAGGCCCTGTCCGCCGTCGTCGAGGCGCCCGCACGGTTTGGTGTGCAGGACGCGCTGCTGGACATCGTGGGTGTGGAGCTCGCGCGGCTGGCGTCGCCGATCGTCGCGCAGTCGGAGCGGTTTCCTCAGCGGCTTAAAACCACCGCGCGGTCGAGCCTGTCGAAGCTCTACGCGGAGGGGCGCATCGCACAGGGGATCGTGCCGGACAGCATCCTGGCGGATGTGCTCCACCTGCTCTTCCCCCCGGCGTATCTTTCGGAATCGGAACAGTCCGTCTTCGTGACGACGCTCGTGGAGACGCTCGAGACGTCGTCGCACCCGGACATCACAAACTGGGCCGTGCGCCTCCTCGAGGTGCTGTTGTCAAAGTGCTCGCTCGGCGTCGCGCAGGCGTTCGTCGATCAGAACGGCGTGAACGCAGTTGTAAGGGCGGCGCGCGCAGGGGCGGTGGACAGCCGGCGGCTGCAGATCGACAGCCTGCGCACGATGTGCGCGTTCATCACGAGCACGACGGACGCGTACAAATACACCTCCGAGTCTAATGCGCGCGCCGCGCTCGACGCGCAGTTCGACGTCCTTCTCGAGTCGGAGTTTTTCGACACGCTGACGGGCATCATCACCTCGCGGCGGTGGTGGCTCTTCGAGGTGAGCGGGCACTGGCTCCCGGCGATCGTGGAGCTGTGCCGGATTCGGCCCGAGGCGAAGGTGTGGCCAAATGTGTGGAAGACGTTCAAGGACTTTGCGGAGCGGAATGTAGGGGAGGACGGGTACTCGGAGACGCTGGCGCATTTGGACGTGATTCGGAGGGTGGTGGGGGAGGCGGTGTTGTGAATGACCTGTCCCAATCTGGCCGGCCCACGAGGCTGCATACGCATTTTTGCGCCCCACGGGCCGGCGGATCACCAGCTCAAAAATACCTGTTGGGAGGCCTTGGAGAGCAACTGTGCACTCGATAAAATGGACGTGATCTCACCTTGACTTCGCTCAGACACCGTCCATGCCTTTACTTCTGGCTTTCTCGATTATCTTATCATCTTATAT